>CM052967.1:17313211-17617977 GCA_028554685.1 Agrotis ipsilon
TTTAACCCTTAATTCGATATCGGGAAGTATACTGGACATGGATTTTGAAAAAATCTGGTACATTTATTTTAAACCATATTAAAGATTTTTTGTATCAGATAGGTTGGTTATATCCTGTATTATTACCCTAAAAATATCTGTCAATGGACACCTGCACCTGGTCCAGCAGTAGTCTCCGCAATGTCAGGCAGGACGAACGAGGTTTACCCGCTCTTGATAATTCTAGAATTACCCGATTTTTTTGTTCTAAAAGAGGCAATTCTTTTTTTATTTATACGTTTCAGATGGTATATACAAACGTATACATACACTGCAAGCATTGTATATATCATAGATTTTGCAGTATTCTTTGTAAAACTTGCATGTGCAGTATACTTCCCATTGCCAGGTTTGCAGTAACTTAGTATGGTTTAGTTATGTTCAGTATACTGGACATTGCCAATGATACGGACATTTCATTTCAATACGATATTATGTAATTACGTCCACGTTATGTGTGTAACTCTAAATTTCTTGATAAGTAACATTAATAAAACATATAAGTATTCAAAAAAAATCAACACGCCGCAAAAAAAGTGGCAAATAAGCGCGCTTGAAAAAGAGATGGCACTCCTAAAGACAGTTTTATGTCTCTAGAGGTTCTGAAAAGTGGTCTTCCCTGCAACAAATGGCTGCATAACTACCATGCCAACTGCAGCAATACTTTATATACCTCAAATAATACCTCTTGGCCTATTCTCTTATCAGGAAGTAAAATAACCGGCTACCATACTTATGCACCTAGACCCATCGGGCAAAAACTACACCTGTGTACTGAATCGGACGTTGGAGATTCCACCACTTATTGGTTGCTTGCAATATAGGGGGATACGAAAAAGATAAATTTTCAATAAAAATTACTTTATAAAACAAAAGGGGGCTGACAGTGAACCAATAAATAATGAACTTAGAACACACCTACACAGGATTATCAAAAACCAACATGATTTAGAGCTGGTGTACATTCTCTATTGCCCTCAACAGAATATTTGACATTTCTACTGTTAGGCACTTACGTCTCAACCTTCCAATGCGAGTGAGTTGCCCTTACAGCAGCCCCAACAGCTGTCAGGCCACTGTCAATGCAATACTCTAATAAGTGGTTTCTATTTGAGAGCACAGCCATATGAATGCTCTAAAAAACAACGAAACTAACAGAAATCTTATCATAAAACCCTGTCCTCGACGGACCACCTTCCACTGGATCGAAGTGCACAGTGAATCTTACATAACGACCCCTCTAATGAACCTGCTAAGATATATTCCGAAATTGTGTGAAGCCAAAATTCGCTTCTCCCTTTACTACTATCAAGTGTCTTACGTAAATAGGCTAGAGATGAACAGAACTCAAAGGCAGATCCATGTTTTCCTGAAATGTGAAGCCTTTTTGCCCTCTTTAACGTTCCTAAGGAAAAAAAAACCGTTGAAAACAGGGCACATTCCTCAATTGAGCCTTCACTACACTTCTTTAATTTAGGGTGGATTAAGCATGACTTTCTAAGTCAAAATGCATCAAACATTAAACATAAAATAGCATATTTGCATAAAAAACTGTTTTTATAACAGTAAAAAAATATATCCTTGATTCGACAATGGGAATTACACTGGACATCAATATTTTTTGTTACTTTTCAGAGAACCTGGCAATGTCCAGTATACTGGACATGCATTTACTGAAAAACTAGATATACTAGATTTTTTTCATTATTTTTCCTGGTTTTAGGAATATCTAATGATGACAAAAATAAACAAAAAAATCAAAATTTCGCTTATTTTTGCTCTTGCCGAATTAAGGGTTAAAATTTATAAGGACTAAACGTTAAACACCCCGTTCAAGTACACCGCGAGTTGAAAAATTAAACTGACTAAAATTTAATATGCCCCGTTCACGGTCGTCCGCTGGTATAAGTTTTCGCCTACTAGGACAAATCTTAGCGACCTTTTTACCCCGCTAAATCTTATCCCGCTGTCAGATTGACATTGACATTGAGCTGTTTGTTGTTTAATTTGCTCAATTCGCTTTCTAGAAACAAATATTTCTAACAATTACGTATTTTATCGTCACCGTGAATTTTATTTGTGTGTGACAAGTACACATGATAAAAAAAAATTAGAATAATTATTAACAAGCTGAGCTGTCAATTGAATTTGACGGTTAAACCTATGACTCCGTTCAGCGAACTCTCGTTAGTTTAATTTTTATCCAGTGAAAAATTCGGCCGTCTTTAACGCACCCCTGAACATGTATCAGGTCCACCGAAATCTAAGTGATTCTCGCTTCAAAAATATCTTAGACTTAAATCTGCATGTTTCTCTTATAACTTAAATCTGCTTTTTTCTCTTATGAGACTAACTACGCGATTAATTGAGAATTTAGAAGCAATCTGAGTATTTTGTACGTCGAAAAATGAAACACGTTTTCACGATTTTGTCTTTGGACTAGGCAAGCGTGCTTCACCGTCGACCACATCTTCGCTAGCCATCAGGTGAGATAGGCATCAAATACGAACCTATCATTATAAAATAAACTTGATGAAAGTATGTATGTTGAGGTGTCAATCTTTCAAAAAAAAATGTAATTAACAGTAAAAAAACGCGTACCGACAGTACCGATTCACCTGGAAGCTAGAAAATAGTTACAACCACCGACAAAAGAAATTGTTGAAAAAACGCATTTAAATTCTCATATTTCAATGAAAAATCATTTACATATTGAACCATCTGCCCAATCAAATGACCCGTCCATACTAAAAAGTGAAAGACTTGCAAGTGAATGTCGGTGTCAAAAGTCAAGCGCACACGCAGCCATGGTGCATGGGAACTAACCTCTTGATAGATATCTATGTTGCCTCGCTATCTGCTATGGGAATGTTGTTACTTGTTATGTTATCTGCTTAGATTTCTTGTAGTTGGTTGTTGATTGAGCTAGTGAACATTAGTACAATATATAACCTATTTTCATGGCTAGAAAGAAATTTTTTGTTATTATTATCTTTTGATTACTCGTTTTGTTTTTATTTTTGGTTCAACTGCTTTGCCAATCTTTACAAGATTATTTCGAGCAGAGATTTGGCATAGTGTCTTAATAGGCCGCAGTACCTTAGTGAATGCTAAACTGTTGTTACAAATCTGGGGCAGTAAATCCTTAAAGAGTAGTTATATGTTGAAGACAAATTCGTTCTTACAGTTCTACGTATCTACTAAATTGTACAATTAATTATTTTCATTTCATCAAACACCTCCACAGCGTACTCAAATCATTGACATCTTCTTCTAGCCAAAAAAAAATACGATTGTTTTCGCCATAAAACATGTCAATTGTACTTCCCGCGGTGGTGAACGCCCAAGACGATCTCCGGCCACCGTAGGCGCGGCATGCGGGCGGCGAGTAAAGGGCAACTCGCTGTCCGACCGTGGACCATGCCCGGGTTGACGGCGCGTCGTGTTCCACACGAGCCTCAAAGAGCGTCAACATAATGACGGGGGCTCTCAGAGGGCCAAAGCCTGCCGGGGTCGAGGGACTTATTCCATCACCGTGACCCCGGAACATAAAGGGCTATTGAAGGACACCGTGGATTTGTCAGTACAAGTCTGACAGTCCCTCCCGCCCTGGATGGGAGGACTCATTCCATGATTTTACCACGTAAAAAAAAACGTATATCATCTTGTGCAATTACTGATCCATTTTCAAACATATAATTAAAAAAATTATAAGTTTGTAACAAAATGTCAACCCTTTGGCAGCCGGCTGTCCATCTCTAACAGAAGTAGGACGAAGTGGATGTTGGATGAGTGAGGAGAGCTCTTGAAACATTTAACGAACCTCCGTTCATTACGACAAGCGCTCGGTCACTGAAAAAAAGCTCCAATTCAATGGGAATTAAAGGTGATGAAGATTTATTTTTTTTAAGGTTAAATCTGGACTGAATATTATTGAAGTATGAGGGTTCAACGTGACACTAAAAAAAGGGGTTCCAAAGTTTAAAAACATAAACAAAAGAATAATTCCGACCCCGCCGATAGTGAAATCACAATTATCCCTCTATTGGCTTCATCATCAGACAAAAGGCAGCTGGACTGAGGGCTGCTCCAAACGTCAAAAGTAGTCACTTCTCGATGGTAAGTATAGGCTAAAGTGTCGGAAAACTAGCTACACTACAACGAAGAAAAAAAAACACAAAAAAAACATTAAACTCCAAACTAGAATTTTGTAGGTTATGTTTTTATATGTTAGGTTTGAGAAACGACGCGACGCAATACTCGAATGCAAAAAAAAAGGTTTTAATAAACAAAGTCATTACTACCACTCAGCAATTTAAGAAAAGTTCTGTGAGAAACTTCAACAAGTCAAGTCGGGCACATTATTTAATACTAACTTACATTTTCTCTCACGCTCATAAGAGTATTAAAACAATACAAAAACAGAACAAGAAACTATACAATTTAAATAAAGTCACAATTCAATCGCCACTTAAATTAAAAACTCTTTAAGAAAAGTCAATGGAACTTTTAAAAAATCAAGTGCTTAACCCTTGCAATGCTACAAAGTCAAAATATAACAATTACTCCACAAAGTTCCCAACTTAACCGCAAAACGACGAATAACCCTCCGCTAATCAAGTGTTCGTAAGGGTTCGAACGACCCTCGGAAGACAAAGGGTTGGCTTTTCTACACAATTTAGCTGTATTTTGCAAACACCACTCGATTTTGCGTGGTTGTTGAAAAAAGTCAACATTTTAATAATTATATTATGTGTGTATGTGTTTTTTTTTTATTTAGTTTTATTACAAGCTTCTATTTAAGTTTCACGTGGGAATGAGTGAGAAAGAGTTTCGAATTTACTCGTTACTTTTCTTGTGACTTTTATTTATTTGACTTTTGATTTTTTGATATTTTTTCACTGATACGTGATTAATAGATACTACACTAATAGCAACACATGAGATGATACCAACCCCCCCCCCTCTTATTAATAAACGTGGACTAAGTTACGCCAAGGCTAATCCTTAAAAAATGTATAGTTAATCCGAAAACCTTGGCGTAACTTAAGTCCACCTTTAGAGAGGTAGAAGTAGAGTAGGCCATCAGCAACTAAAGAAAAGAACTTTTGACAACTCTTGTTCAAAAGCCCAGAAAAAGATCATAAAAATCATTCAAAAGACACACGGACTCAAAGAATAAATCCCGAAGTGTCAGCGTGTATGATTGTGCGTCAACAAAGTAAGGGGATTTGCACACGGCCGCGATTCCCAGTTCATTACCGAGGATCGCCGATCGAGGGTGGCGACGCGTTCGAGGGATGAAGTAATAGGCGAAAGGCAATTGGTATTGCCTATACAAAAAATACCAAAGTTTTTCGGTCTTTTAAGTTTTTAAGCGCTACTTTTCATAGGTACATATCTCAAGATATCGTACCTGAATGTTACTGACAATTATTTAGGTTAAAGAATAACTTATGGATAAAAATTTAATAATGCTGCTTTAATTTACTTTACATAAATTATTAAAACATAAGCAAGTTGTTAGTTAGGTGTCACCATTTTATGGAAAGTCAGACGACTGATACAGAATAAGTAGGTAAAGGTATTTTTTAAACTAGACTGGGAAACAGTTAAAGTTTTTTTTTACAAAAACAAATTTCTGTAATGAAAACCATGCAAAAGTCTCTATAAATAAATAAACGGTCTTTGAAAAAGTTACTAAGTATTTTTATCCATTTGATGACATCTCTCATAACCCGATCCACAGTTTGTTTGGCTTTATAACGGGGATGTTTTATGCACCATCGGCCGCGAGCTCACGATCGCAGGCACATTGATATTACGATATTTGCTCAATCAGAGACGCACGGGATAAACGGGATGGAGTGAGGGTGGCAGGGAGATTTACCTTACAAGGGTTGCACGTCTTTTGAATAAGTTTTCTCAAAAGAAATCAAATAAGGACTTGCATTTTTAAAAAGAAAATGGATACAACTTGAACGGTTGATAATATTGTGACAATGATTGCCTACGATGCGTTATTTTTTCTCTATTTTTATCACGTTGAAATTAAACCTTTCCTCTCATTGTTCCTTTTGTCTATGATTCCCATTTTATTAGCCTGCTCGGCAAAGGGCTCCTTTTTTCCCACGTTTTCTTCCAAAATCTCTAAGTTGTGATATTGAAGACTTTGAATAAAGAATACATGGTTTCGGCCTTGATTATATCATAGAAAGAAAAGAAGAATTGGAAGAAAAAGAAAACTAAATCGGACTTGGCTGTATGGGCTCAGCTCCCGTTGACTGTCCCAAAGAGGGACGAAGAGAACCAAAAAAAAAGCTCTATGCTTTGTGTATTTTCTGGCAAAAATGATCATATTGAAGTTTAAAGTCTACTTTTTGATACCTGAACATCAGTTTAAGTGTAGACTACACTTAAAGCAGGACAGGAGTCGAGATACTTATCATTGGATATCATTCATCATTGTATGTCATGTATGTAGGTATAAACATAAATACAAATGTCAAGCAAGAGCCATATTTTTTTTGTTTTATTTTAGAGCTCCAGACAACTCAATGCGTTACATCCTTATTGAATGTATGACAGGAATAAAAGATCAAGTGTCAATAATGTTCACTCAGCCGGGGACTTGAAATTATATCGATTGTAAAATTGCTCAGGGCTGGGTTTGATAAGATGTAGATTATAGGTGTTTATTTAGGCATTAGTCACATAAACTTGATAGAGACTTAAAAATCATCTTAGTTATAAATGAAAACATCCACTAATCATTTAAAAACTCAAGTCGGAAAAACAGCTTTAAGAAAAGAAAGTATCAAAGAAAAT
Organism: Agrotis ipsilon; assembly: GCA_028554685.1. NCBI lineage: Eukaryota > Metazoa > Arthropoda > Insecta > Lepidoptera > Noctuidae > Agrotis > Agrotis ipsilon. The sequence continues at coordinate 17,320,079 of CM052967.1, forward strand.
CCGTAGCCTGGCGGCCATTACACAAATTAGAAAAAGTAAAATCAGAACACAATTTGAATGCATTTCCCGCCAGTTTCGTGTTGCCATTCAAAATAGGAACGTATTACCGCGCCAGTGAAAAGAACTGTCTCAAATTACTTTGCAGAGCCTGTCTCTTTCCAATCCGCATGAAAATATATAGTTATCCCTTTCTGCCGCTATACAAACTCAGATAAACAAATACAAAAAGCCTAATTGAGTAACTAGTAAAACGAACGGCCCCGTACCGTCCCTCCGTAGAGCTTTACAAACTTAGACCTGCACACTGAAAACTAAAACGCACTCAAAATAGAGCTTTAAAAGCTTGATTTAAAAGTCAAATAACAATTTAGGGAGTTGACATTATGTTTGTTAGACAGTTTAAAATTTCGTCGAGTCGTTCTCAAGTGGTAAGGGAGTCGTAGGGAACTTAATTTGTCAACAATTTTCGATATTTGAATACGTTTCGCTGCTCACTGAGCTTCTGTCAGCTTTAAATTGTTTTCTTTTTTTCCAAATAAAGGCTGGAGCTTGTTATAAAAATAAATATTAATTTTTGTCATATTTTATTATGGAGCTGATTGGATTATATTGAGATGGTGTATTGTTGTTTCAAGTCAGATGTTCTGTTTTGGGAGAGTCTGTAAGGATATTCATCCAGTTTTCTTTTTTTGTTGAAAATATCGGTAGCTCTGCTTTAGTCGCTTCTTAAGTCCTAGTAATAATTTCGATAATTCGATAATAAATAACAACTAGGTGCAAGCAACAGATTTATTGTAGAGGTCCTGCACAAAACTGTGATAGGACACTGAGACATACCAAGATATTTCTGATCCAGAACATGCAACTTTTCTACGATTGGTGAACGTTTGCGCGATGAAAACTGATACAGTTAGCTTTCCAACTAAACTGTATTTATGTACCTACTTACCTGCTCGGTATAATAGACATTATTCTATAAGACATAATATCAATTTAGCAATTGATCGAGATTCTTTGTCAAATATACACGATGTAACGTTTTTCTAACTCACTGCCTTTTTTAGGCGTGGTAAAATCATCAAATGATTGGGACTGTCCGGCTCGTACTGACTAAGATCCATGGTGTCCATGAAGGACACCATGGATGACGTTCCAGGGTCACGTTTATTCGATAAGCGCCGCGACCCCGGACTCACTTCATTTAGGGTAGCTTACTTAATATTTACCAACGTAAATATTTCAAAATATCAATTTAAGCATTTCTGCTGTCTGCCTCTAACAGTAGATACCTAGATCCTATATACGTTAAACAATCACATAAACGTCCAGTAACTGCCACTAATAAAGATTGACACGCTATTCTAGGGAGGTGCGCAAGAGTGGGCGAACAACGCGCGTCCGGCGAGCCAGCCAATAGCAGAGATCACAGCATCCTCATTGAGGCACGGATGACAGCAATTCGTACAATCGGCGGGCCGGTAATAGGCACGCCAGAATTGACGGTAGGGCCGATAATAGGCACGCTATTATAAGCTGGTAGTTGTGGTGGGAAAGTTGTGAGGATGCAGTAGGGAGTTGACCACCAGGATGGAAGGAAGAAGAGCCTCGTGAGAAATTGTGCCAGGAAACGGGTAATGAACGGCTTGCAGAAGAAAATCAACATAGAAGGCAATGTACGAGTAATGCACCAAATTGTAAAAAAGGAGCGTGTTAGAGGGATTAGGAATTTCAAGTAAAGAACACTGACTGTTCTTTATTGGAAGTCATTTTTTTAACCATTTGATTTCTACTAATCAATTGATTACTAACACAGCAATGTAGGTGCTTGAAGTCTTATTACAGTTACTGCACTTAGGAATGTCCTAGAACCAAAAACTCGAAGATATGAGACATAGTATAGGTCCAATCCGAAGCTACTCGTATTAGTCCGAGTGTATTCCAGTCCATCCCCTCTTATCGAGACGTTGGGGAAGATATTACAAGCTGATTACATTGCTTATGCATTGAGGTAATGATTTGCAAAGTTACCAGACCGTTGGTTATACTTATTTAATTCAATAGAAAGTTAATGAACGATTGTTTGATCCCTTGTATCCTACTTCCTAACACTTGAAACCTTCTGTCGTTGTTACGGTTCACGCTCACTGACCGATCACACAAACAAAATAAATATCAAATACCAAAACTAAAATAATATCTATTTTCATTAGGAACAGTTCAAAATTCCGTTTCACACGTCAGTTGCCGTTCCAATAACAGACCACAGTAATTACAGTGGCGGTCGCCATGTTGGATTCAAATATTATTAATGTTTATTTGATTCAAGAAAAAAACAGTTCTTAGCTTCCCACAGCTACCAGTGACTGTCAGTCAACAATTACGATCAGAAACGATCCGCTTACGCACAATAGGATAAATAAACCAACTTTTAAACGGAAGCTTCTTAAATTGTTTTCTAAAAACATTTCGGGTCGTTAGTATTTTGTGGAGTCACTGGTGACGGCTGGACAATGGCGTCGCGACCGACTGGCCCCTGGTCCCGCTACCGGACGACTCACGATTATTATTTCATTTCTTAAATTCTTTTTTTAATTCTTTTTTTTTCGAGTTAGCGCTCGCTCGCTGACAGCCATCACAAATGCTCGTGAGTGGCGGTTTTTAACTCCGATAATGATAGCAACTGTTTATTTTTGTTTTACAATGGCATTAAAGTTTCGAGGAATTCCATAATGATATGAACGTGTTGGTAACGAGACATGCAGAATAATGATTGGAGCTATAAATTTTATTGTTGATACATTATTCTAGTCTGTTCTAGTGCTTACTGACGGCATGTTAAGTGTAACGAATGATCATGTTTCAAACATTTCCTTATGGAAAAAACAATTTGCAACACGAAAAAAGCAGAAACTACATTTTTTTTTTCTAATGAAAGAACACGTTGAAACTGTTGAAAACACTAACTGACAAAACCATGTATTTAAGACAAAACACATTACTAGAACATCTAAGATCAAAAACTACTTTTAAATTACAATACAAAGCCGAAACTAAAACGATTGGATGACATCAAACAAAATAAGTACTCGTTCTAAGGAGCATAGATGTTGCAATTACAACAACAGTAGATATAGGAAAACAAAGCTAACTCTAAAATTGAGACAATCAGGGTATTTCTGAATCTGCATACCTACTCTTAAGTGATGAATGAATGTGTGTGAATTCGTCATTGCAATCCTGGTTCACTTTCTTGCAAAAAAAAGCCAGTCATTTTTTTGCCCACACAAGGTCAATCTCCTATGTCATAGGTGCGTTTACATCTGTTTTTGACTCACGTAACAATTACTTACTTGTAAGTCAAACAGATATTTTATGTCGAGCCTTCGACCGCTCAACACTTATGGCCATGCTGTCAAATTGTTCACCTCCAATCATCGTCATCTCTAATTTAAAATTCTCTCCTAATCGTGGATACTTCTTCAATTCTTTCATACTTTCTTCAGGTTACTAAGCTCATATTGTCGTATAAAATTACTAATAGTAATCCGTTACTATTGAACAAAACAAATTACCCTACTTGAATACTTGGTTCCCCTAGCTTACAAGCTCGAGGGGAATAGAGTCAACAACACGTTTTGTGTGGCGGCAGTTGTAGCGGATTTAAGGAGTTGCAATGACTTTACTGACCGTCATGAGTTCAAAGAGAAATAATCATATAATAATACATCATTTATTTCTCCTCACACAATAGACTACTCCCATACATTACAGAGTAACTAAACTAATTGTACGTATTTTACAGTCCAGTATATGTGAAGAGCTGGTGCCCGAAAGGTTAAAAACCTGTAGTACAGGTCACCAGGTCCCCACCCCATAGAATTATAGATCCCATGTAAATAGATATATTTCAATTTTTATTCTAATAATAGGATTTCATTTGGATAAAGGATGCAAGGAATACAGCAAGTGGTGTTGGCGGTCCGTAGTTTATGAATCACCGATGAAAAATTAAATGAGTTTCTCTATGTATTATGCAATTGAAGAATTAACTTGGTTATCATTTATCACCCCCAATGTTTTTTTCTGTATTATTTATTCTACATTTTAGAGCTTAACATTTATCGGAAAGTGTTTATAGGTTTTCAACAACCTTAGCAACGTTTTAATTTGGATTTTATAATTACCATTATTGTTTTTTCGAACCAGGAATCAGTTGTTGAATCCAATAAGAGATAAACCCATAATTAAAGAAACGATTAGTTTATTTGTTAGTAAAATAAAGTCACCATCTTTCCCGCTCATAAAGGCGCCTCGCCCCAACGTAATCGCGCGCGAAACTTATCACATTATGAGAACGCGACAAATCGCCGGCGCCTTTGATCTGCGCGCGCTAATTTCACAATTACCAGCTGAACCCGCTGTTTAGGGTTCCGTTTGAATAAAAATAACGCTTCGATCGGAAGATATTGATTTCTAACGGGTGGTGTAAGAAAATATGGTGAAAATGTTGCAATTTGGAGACGATTTTGTAGATATCTTTTGTTTTCGTTTCAGGATATAAAAAGAACATCAAAGAACAGACAATAAAAGATGAAATAAAAGTAGGTATGAATGATTATGTGTGATGGTTCATCAAATAGAGTGGATAAAGAAACGTCTTTAGCGGACCCCAAGAAATATGAGTCAAGGGAAGGAAGATGATTTTGGATGAAGAAGATAATGAGGTTTCAGTAGATACTGACAATGACTGGAACCATCAGATACCAGAAATTAGCATACATGAGAAGAAGAAAGAATATTTAAGCAGCAGTTAAAAGAAATAAAAAAAAATAATTAACCAATAATACATGTGACGAGCCGTTACTTTTAGTAATTGCAGAAGGTTGACAATCTGAGAACCAGTCTTACCAAGGACGTATTACCCATCTATTGGATTGTGCAGGTCAGATAGATAGTCTATATATAGAGGTAGGTGGCTCCATGTAAAATACTGATAATGCAACTGCATCCTGTTAGACTGGAAGCTGTCTTTCCAAGAAAAGGCTAGGTAGATGATAATGACGAAAACAAAATTAACACAATTAGGACACGCACTGCCGAAAATAGGGTGTGCCAGAGGCCCTGACCCTGGAGGGGCGCAGAAATGACCAGACCAGGATCATAATTGACTAGACCAAGGTAAAGTTAAAGAAGCTAGCAATTTAAAGGCTATTTACGCCACAAAGGACAAGACCGATCTTACGTTACTATGCTCCAAATATAAAAAAAACCTAGAAAGAAAGAAACATTTACTTGAGTACCAAAATCACCCTTCTTCTAACTTTCTACAACATTATGTTAAAATGTGTAAAACACTCGTCAGCACCCGGCCCACTGCTCACCCCCGCTCAACAAAGGGCCCTGATGACGTGGCACGTGGCGACTGCAAATTTACTTTATATTTTATACAGTTAGTGTAAGTTGGCGACATGACACCGTGGGTATGAACTGAGCTGTGATCGATTAGGATGGCTCGTAATTTGATTTTGTGTGTGGATACTTTGATCCTGGATTAGAGGGACCGTATGTCAGTATGGAGTTTTTAGTATTAAATTATCAATTCAAAATATATCGGAGCTGGTCTTTCTCAAGTGGACTGTTGGGGACCTTAATGAGGACCTTAAAACTGAAACCAGTTGGCCGCCCGAACATGGACAGTACACCTGCTGTGCAGTGCGCGTATCTCTAGCTTCTTGGTTGAAATATTACTGTGGTAGACCTTCTTGAGTTTTCTAAGCCCTAAAGTTTCTGCAACTCTCTCAACTTTGTCAATAGTTTAATCGTGCGCAATATTGCAATCAACGTCAACAACGGTCATCGACTTATTAAAAGAAGCATACACACCTTTTTGTCGCAAAACATTTAGCAACTTTTTAAGTTCATAAACATTAAGAAACATTATTATTTAGCTTTCGTATATCTTCCTATCATCTTTGCCTACTACACTTGCAAAACATGTCCAAGATAGATTTGCTTTAAGATAATAACAAACAGACAGACAGAGATAGTTTGAAGAATCTGGGAAAACACAACCTACTGTTTATTCATATCAAAATACACGGTCCTTGAAGGTTCAGAGAGCAAAACCGCAGCTAAAATCTACACCAGATATTGTCAATAACACAAAGATTGCATTTAGCATGCACCGACACACCGGCTTCCATTGTCCTCGCAGACGGCTAATTGATGTGAAGGCAGGAAGCCGTGAAGTGTGGTAGAGAGTGGTGTGACCGCGTGGCAATGCGCCGCAAATGAACATATAATGCCGATACTCCGCCATTTTGTGCCGCGGGATGAATGAAATGGCGGGAGGAAGCGGCCCTGTCAAACGGTACCGATTTGTATGATGTCGTGCAGGGCTGTGCTGAGACTGATTTACTTTTAAGTGCAGAAACTTGTTTCCATAAAGTTTGTAGTTTTACGTTGAACTTTAACTTCATTTCTGGTTCGGATAGACTGCTTATATAAAGTTCGAAGCCGGCGCAAGCTAACAGGCGGTTGGATGCCGTAAACCAAGATTTCAGAATTATAGCACGGAGTAAATACATATTATTTTTATTATCTGTAAGTATTTGTTCCGGGACTCAGCGTTTATGTATGTATGTGAGATTGTATGTTCTTAAACGCACCCAAGACTCAGGAGAAATTCATAGTGTGGGGCAAAAAAAAGAAATAGCCGTAAGTAAGACTTTACAAAAGAATAACGTAACCAGGCTAATGCCTGCTACTGTAAACCCTCAGATGATGATAGAGCAAAATATTAGCAGGTATTATTGTACTTATATTCTACATGCAACATATCACTCACATTTTGCAGGTAGATATGTCAAGGAAACATTAGAGAGATGTAACTGAGAATCGTGATAGTGGTTTAATTACTTACTTTTTTTAAACAGGAACACAGCAACACATGGAGTGGTTGTTCGAGATGACCTGCAACAAAAAAATTGACATTTAAAATTACAGTAAAAGAAAATATAAGTACATACAGAAGCCTGTTACCATGAAAAACAAAATCTTTAAGATTTAAAATTATTAAGTAAACAGGACATAATTCAGTCACGCGACAACCCTACACTTAAAAGAATGTGCCCCTGCAAATTGGTAGGTGAAATTAGTAGGAATATTGTCGCTGGTGTGCCATTGTCAGGGTTATCGCGTTTCAAACGACATGTGAATGAGATGAATGGATCTGTAATCTCCAATTTCATTGGTTGCTAAGACGTGTCTTGGAATGTTTAAGAGAAATTAAATCGAGTTTTTGTGTGCGGTGACAAAACCGTTTGGATGTTGATGATTTCAAACATAAACGCAACAATAAAATGTTTGGGTTCTATTCCGTAATTAACAGTTGACAAAAAGGTAGATAAATTATCTCTTTCAAGTAGAAAACAGGTGAAGAAATGGAAAGACATATTACTTCACTATGAGAAGGATTGGGCTGTAGTCCAACACGTAGGCCCAGAAAGGAGGTCTGTGTCCAAGCAGAGAGAAAATTATAGGCTGATTAACTGCTTAGGGAAAAATGCAAACATCTGCCTTTCAGAGCTTTAATCTATCGATCCTATGTTAAACGGACGGATAGGATAGCCAGTTCGGTAAACTCAATCATACGTCCATAACAGCTTTGAAAAATCTACAGCAATTCACAAGAAATGCCCTTATAAGTCATTTAGCCACTTCAAACCGACACACGTTTCATTGCTCATATCTTTCCATTATTCAATCAATATCAAAACAATACGCCGCCAAGCGACACATTCACGGCATCAAATTAGCAGTAATCGCTTCCAATCCACACCGCTCCTCCACAAAAAATGTCTGTAACAGGGAATTGAACCCGCACCCGCCATAAATTCAGTCAAAGGCGAAATTAACTCGCCATGCGTTTACTTACGGTGTCAACATAGCACTTTGATCATGTTCAAGTTATTTCGCGTTCAAGGATTTTTCCTTTGTCAGTACTCGAATCGCGAGATGATTGACGGCCGATCCGCGACGCGAGAACTCTTCGCACACCCTGTAAAGGCTGCCGAAAAGTTCAATATCACAGTAAAATAAACCCTACCGCTTTGGGTTACAGTTGAATGACTCAACCGTCATTTGCAAATAGAACGCCGTTGTCGCGACAAATAGCCAAAACACAATGGCAGTTCCTAAACACAAAAACATTCCAAATTCAACCCTATTCTGTTCATCTCACTTCTCAAAATAATCGCTATCAGCAGCAAATATAACTTGGTGGACATCTAATAAGTGCACAGGTTTACTTCGCGTTGGAAAATGAGTTTCCCTGCGGTGCGTGAGGCGCGGGGGCGGTAATTGTCCCGGTATCAAAGCGGCTCCTGTGATGCCGCGGCGCCTTTTGATTGTTTTTCCCGGGGACGATCGACCGCTACTTTTTGCGGCCCCACCTGTCCGCGGCATCAGGAGTTGAGGGCAGAAGGTCTATGGGCTAGACTGGGTATAGATTATATTAATAATATTCCACAACTATTACACAACGCCACCTAGTCCCAAGCTAAGCAGAGCTTGTGTTATGGGTAGATAACTGATAAACATACTTATATATTTCTAAATACATACAGATAGCGCGCGAGTTGAATGCAGTCGGGGTCTGAGGTGAAGAGCCCCCCGCTACCCGCACGCCCCACCTCACGCGCCTGCAGTGTAGTACTTTGCCATCCTTGTCAACAGCACTACCGCATTCCTAAGCTCTGCATTCAACTCGCGCGCTTAGTGTACATATTATAGATAAATTACACCCAGACAGAACAAATGATCATGCTCATCACACAAACGTTGGTGATATTGTCCTGGGTGGGAATCGAACCCACGACCTGTGGCATAGCAGTCAGGGTCACTAACCACTAGACCGACAGGCCAGTCAATTGGCAAACTTCCGCTGACTTTTCTGTAACAGTAATGTTCTTTGGACAACACTTCGTCTTGTAATTAACTGTTTTAAAGTACAGATACATTTATAAATCCTAAGAAGGAAGAATTAATTTATTAAGATTTGGGACCATTTTTTTCTAAGGTCGGAAGTGTCGGCTGTCTTTTGGCCCAATTAAATTCTGATCAGGATTTGCTCATGACTGATGTTGACTGGCAACGGGAAGCTTTCCGTTGCCAGTCAACGTTAGTCATGAACATGAGCGTCTAGGATTCATTTTTACTGCTGTCTTCAGTAAATTTCAGATCCTTAGTGACAACGACATTAGCTTTATCTTTCAGCTCCAAAATGAACAACAAGAGCTTATAATCACTGCAGACTGCAGACGAATGTGATGATAGGTAATAATTTTGAAAAAGCGCCATTCGAAGCAGTTTACTACTCCCATGTTCAGCAGTGGACACAGTGATGTGCCAATGGTTTTCAAAATGGCACTTCTGCCACTCTACCTCACGATATAATTCCGTAATCGCGTATTATTTACGAGTCGTTTCAGATACAAGTGATGATTATGTTAACGAACCTAATAATTGCATTAACTAGCTGGTAACACGTCTTTGTTCTAGTGGGACGGGTTTAAACCTAACCTTACCTTATAGGTTGAAACACTAACTAGTCGGATTAAAAGATCAAACGAAGTTACTTTGTATAAGATATGTAAGTGCTAATTTATGTTTGGCCACATTTGGTAATACTGGTGGGCAACTCTGTAGTTGCAGATGGCCAATTCTGCGGGATGGCTATTGCATTCTGAATTAAAGATATGTGCAGATCCATGGCACACTGTAGGTATGTTTCTTTAAATGCGTTTACTCAGAAATTTACCTTGGTTTATAAAGATTTAACAGATTATAATATTATGATTCAGATTTCAACAAATTTCGTAATATGAAATCTGTGGAAACCTGAATTATCTAATCATTTCAAATGTATTGAAAGCAAGTAAATTGAGATTTATATCAAATTCTGCGCACAGATGTCAAAATACCCGAGTTCAATTCCAATCGAAGTATACTTATTTGACGGAAATCTAACATTACCATCGGACAACCACCGACACTACCAACACTATCATCGGAATATTTAAGTTCTAATGATAGATCAACATTTACTGTTTGGTATCACTCTGTTTTCAAATAATGTAAACATTAATTTAAACAGAGCTGCATCGCTATTTCATTTGATACAACTTCAAGAACGCAGTTCAAAACCAAATGTCACCAAACAATAACAAATCAATATAAAATTAAACATAAAACAATACATCGACCAACTCCCATGACACCGGTGTCTACTATTTGCCCAACATCTTGATATCATCTCGATTGGTTTCGAAACACAAACCAAACTGTTTGTCCCAACCAAGTGTTCTACGAAACTCTCTGGTTTTTTCACCATCTACTGATTCAGAAGGTAAAAGGGGGGTTGTGTCTTTTTTCTTTTAAACTACGTCAGTGATTGTCAATCTTTGTTATAATAAGCACGGGCGTGGGCATGTAATGAATAATATTCCAGATTCCAGTTTGATTTTTTTTAAGTTTCGTCACATTCTGCCACATGCGGCGTGCAAAAAAAGTAATTTTATTTAAAAGAAATAACATCGCAATAAAATGAAAATACAGTCCTTTATAGATGCCAATAATAAAAATAATGTCATTAAGAAATGATGTCAAAGAATTGGTAACCAATTTCTTTTTCCATACGATAAATGTCCCCATTCGTCACGATATTGAAATACATGCAAAATATATTATATCACCAGCGATTGTCACACCATTATAAATCAAATGTTTTCGCCAGTTCTGATTAAAATCACATTTCTTCAAGTAACCTATACAACCTGTACCTAATCTTCTGTTAGGAGGGTTTGCAAATTTAAACAAATGTCAACGCAAAATGTTAAAATAACTTAGTACAGTAAAGAAAGTAAAGACTACTTTTAGCCTGCTTTGCTTTTTGACTACTTATTTTTTTTAGATACATGAAAACCGATTTACATCAGCTACCTAAATAATTAACATACATAATTAAGTATCCAAGGAAATTAAGAACATAACATGGTAAAATCAGCTTTGAGGCAAGCATGAGACGCAAAAGTTTGAGCACCCGTGGTCTAGTTGGACATGTTTGTTCGCAGGCGCCTCCGACCGTAGCTGAATATTGTTTTAAAATCGATCCCGTAACTTGAGACCTTTTCTATTTACACAGTTTTAAACACAAGTCAACAGACAAGGCAGGGCTGACAAAACCGTTTAATTTGAAAAAAAAAATCAGCAGCAAATCTCTAAAAGTATTTTAAAAGTAATTGCAAGTGAAGGAATACCAGTGAATTTTAGTTAGTACGACTCTGAAAATCCCTTCTAAACCACATTGAGCGTCAACCCAATTATTTTTTTTTTAATTAAAAAGCTTAGTGGATGTGGATTGGTTGGTATGAGAAAACATAAATAAGTAATGTTTATACTTTTACATGGTCATGACTTTCTGCAAACGAAGTAAGTACTATGAAAAAGAATAGTTTAAAAAAAAATCTTATAAGTGATGAACATTGCCCTTAAACGACATAATTGTTTTGGGAAAAACAATAAATTCGAAAGATGTAGCACAACAATACAGTGTAGTCAGTGCAGAACAGCATGCAGTCCACGATGCCAAATGCTAGCAACATTTATCCATCTTCTAAATATATAAAACTCAAAGGTGACTGACTGACATAGTGATATATCAACGCACAGCCCAAACCACTACACAGATCGGGCTGAAATTTGGCATGCAGGTAGATGTTATGACGTAGGCATCCGGTAAGAAAGGATTTTGATCAATTCTACCCCCAAGGGGTTAAAATAGGGGATGCAAGTTTGTATTAATAATTAATATTAATATTCCACAACCATCACACAACGCCATCTAGTCCCAAGCTAAGTAGAGCTTGTGTTATGGGTACTAGACAACTGAAAAACATACTTATATTTTTCTAAATACATACATATTATAGATGAATCTCCATTGATAGGTACCATGTTCTTATCGATCGTGCTCATCACACAAATATTTGTCCCGGGTGGGAATCGAACCTACGACCTCCGGCATAGCAGTCAGGGTCACTGACCACTAAACCAACAGACCAGTCAAAAAGTTTTATGAAACTTTGTTAATTTTAAACCGATCGGGCTGAAACTTTCCATGCACAAAGCTACTATGACGTAGGAATCCCCTAGGAAAGGATTTCGATAAATTCCACTCCTAAGGGGATAAAATAGGGGAAGAAAGTTTGTATAAATCTTCTTACATTTTCGACTGATTACGCGAGCGAAGCCGCGGGCACGAGCTAGTTTATCCATATAAGTAGTCCAAAAAGTACACCCACCAGAGTCAAGTTCTACAAAGTTACAAAAAATACACTTTTGTGGCAGCCCTAGCCATGAAAATGTGTGCAGTAACGCGAGATCAGTAGTGGATGTTTAAAAACATCTCGCGGACTGCACGCTGCTGCAAGTCGAGCAGTTTGGACAAACACCAGCAGACGACAGTTCCCACGTATCCTAGCAGCTATTGGTGTATTGTTTTATTGTCTATCATTTAAAATTTAAAATTGCTTGTATGACTACTGATACGGATACTGTTAGACTACATCACCCCACAGCTGGGCGAACGCCTCTCCCCATTATCTCCAGTTTTGACGATCCAGGGCCAAAGTGGTGTATGACTATACCAATTTTTTTTTACGTGTTAATAAACTCAAACCTTTTGAACTAAATTTTTAATTAGTTCGACAGATTATCAAAAAATATTTGACCCGTATTATAATAAAATCGGCGCTAACGACACCTCATTTGTCATGTAATGATAAGTCGTTTAGAAGTTATGAGGGAACAAACAAACATACATACATACATAAAAACAAACATACTGGTCAAAATCATAACCCTCCTTTTGGCTTTGCCGTAGTCGGGTAAAAAAGATGAATCATAGTGTTCTTCCGCATAATTCGTCCTACTCAAAATCGAAGCCAATAATTATCTTCTACTAATACCTAATACGGCATTAAACATGAAAGAAACAAGGGTGGGTTGTACAGTGAACAGGTGATTCATAACCCACGAGCCAGAACAGACGGTCGTTTGAGATAACAATAACAATATGCACCATATCTAGAGTAAAATTTATGGAACAGACAGGACACTCCAGTTATGAATGTGTGTGAATTTAATTCGCGCGTTTTTCCAAAGAATTCTGTAGCATATGAGAATTGTAACCATAGCTGTAGCAATATTAAAAAGTAGTAGTTTTAAATTTTTTGGTGTACAATAAAGTTTATGTACTCTCTTCTATTCGAAGAATCCGAGTCACCGACATAGCTCTTAAAATTTGCAAGTTGAAGTGGCAATGGACAGGCCACATCGCTCGTAGAACTGACAACCGATGGGGAAGAAACGACCACGGACCGGAAGATGCAGCGCAGGTAGGACTCCTACTAGGTGGACCGACGACATCGTGATAGTCGCGGGCAACCGATGGATGTATTGCCGTTCGGCGTGGCGGTCTAAGGGGGAAGCCTAAGTTCAGCAGTGGACGTCTTCCGGCTGATGATGATGACGATGATGATGGCTCTATTCTATTCTATTCTATTGCACATGGGATAAAATCGAGCGAATAAAGCCAAGAAAATTTTCTATTCTATTTCCATAAAATCAAAGAGAATGATGTACTCAATACAAGAGTAAATGAACCTGTCTTTCTGTTTGTCTGTTACTTTTGTCACCTCTTTAGGGCTGTACGAACATCGTTGGCACACAGATGGACATGCGTAAAACACAGTAGACAAACTTTTTCATAAGATATGTAATTTTTCTAATCTCCAAAAGCAAAAGGGCAAAAAGTCGTAAAGTAATAAAAATATAGATAATTATGAGGCTAAGAAAAACTTATTGCTAATTGAAATATCTAAGGAAAGCCATTTAACGGCATAAAATATTAAAAATCTAATTGAACGACATAATTTTTATAAACATTGATCGTAGACGGTAGACATAACATGACAGTAAACACGGTATCTTAATTAAGTACCCAATGTTCTAAGAAAGGTGACAAGTAATGTGAGCCTGTCTTGTAGAACATGATCTAACGACATGGCCGGAATAAATTCTAGGTAACTGACATTCAATAGTGTTCAGCTGGGTGGCCATCATCAGACTTACGGATTCAGACAACTTGCCCTTTAAAATAATGGCTTATGGTTGACACTTCAACAGATTAAATTATCATTATGATCAAGAAAAGTAGTATGAAAAGATCAATAATTTATTAGGTCAGGCGGCCTACCATGACGTCTTAAAATGTTAGTAGTTCCACTGCGAGAACTAGATGGCGCTAGACGACTTGTATAGCTCTGTCTCTTTCCTATTTTAAGACGTCGTGTTAGGCAACTAGATATTTTCTTAATAAATATAAGTGCTATATCTGAACCACGTCCTCCTCTCCCATTCTATAACATATCCATCAGATGAGATCTTAGAGATCTCATCTACATAGATGAAATCCTATCCTATCGATTTATCGAAATCGGTTCAATGTTTACCTAGTAAGGTTTTCGAGGAGAAACAAAAAAAAGTATAAAAAACACAGTGACTACCACTACACTAACCTAAATGCTAAAGGTGTTAGGATTACCGCTCTTGAACGCGGTTTAATTGTGATCGCGTTCAGTGTATCAACAATACGCCACGCAAAAATGTAAAAGAATCGTCGTACTCATCTCGTTGGGCATGTGGGCGGCGAGTAAAGAGCAACTCGCTGTCCGACCATGGACCATGCCCAGGTCGACGGCTCGTCGTGTTCCACGCGCGCCTCAAAGAGCGTCAGCATAATGACGGGGCCCCCTCTCAGAGGGCCAAAGCCGGGGTCGCGGGACTTATTCCATCACCGTGACCCTGGAACATAAAGGGCTATTAAAGGACACCGTGGACAAGTCTGACAGTCCTTCCCGCCCTGCCCGGGGTGGGAGGAAGGAGGGGGGAGGAAAAAAAATTTACTCATCTCATTAGGCAGAAACCATTCCTTGATTCAATTTCCTAATCTATGAACCACAAACACGGTGGTAAGACATAACGAACAAACTGCATTTGAATTAATATTGTACCCTATATGGAGTAATGAGAATACAACGTTTTTCAATAACCTTATAGAATTAGCATAAATATTGCATACAATAGCTTTAAACTTTTTATTTAACCGATTAAATACTTGTAGTGTATAGAATAAAAGTTCATTAAGATCGGTTATTAGATAAAAATGACAGTATAGTCCGTTTCGTTAAGTAGAATAGAGTTACATAAGTTAAGTCTTGTTACTGGGGCGGAATTCCGGTTGTTTCTGGTTTTTATTGTTTATTGGTGGTCCAATTGAACCATGAATTGAGGGCTTAAAAAGGCCAATTTAGCAGAAACATGATATTTTACGAAAAGTAATTTTAACAAATGAAATCTATATGGAAACTACGACTAGGTACCTATGGGTGTTATTTAACCCAATTGTATGTTTCTAAAATGAGTGCAATTTTTCCCATCCAATTTTTTTCCGCGAGAGACGCCCACGGGATCGTTGGACTTCAGATTTTGTGGTGTTTATGCAAAATAAAATAAGAAGTTCATAAGGTCTACAACCGTGTTTCAAAATAGGCCAGCACAAATATAATCAAAAATAATGCATCCTAATTAGACGTGGGCGCCGCCTTAAAAATTCTCGGCGGCGGCGCGCTGGCCAAATTCAAACGGCGGCGGCGTGGCGCCGGCGGCGTGGTTTTCTACTACCTCCAACTAAAACTCGAAATCTACTCCCTATCTTCTTTAAACCGGCTCCTTAATGTCGTTTCAGGCGGGCGATAGGAATATGTCGTTTTTTTTTTGTTTGCCTTCTCGCAAGTCATCCTCTAGTAGGTTGTGTACGGCGCAACTGGACTTTTCTGAGGATGCCTTAAAATTGAGGGCCTCCAGCCAGGGCAACAAACTTAGTTTAAAAAAAGGTAAGCGACCACACGCTAAGGGCCTTTGGGGTACGGACCTCAGCTTAGGGCGTCGCTGGGGAGGAGGGAAATGTCAGTCCTATACAGTACAGTAAATACCTTGTCTTGATCAAGTCATCAGGTACAAAAAAAAAGCTTATATCAGAGAAGCGAGTATTCAATAAGAAAATAAGTAAGTTGGTGCGACGTGACCTCCGAACCACCAATTAACGTGGAATTGAAAAGGCAATAGAAGAAAATCGGGTTGCTAAAGTGTTCGCCCAACAGCTGAAACGCTCGCATCTGACGAAGCTTAAATCACCTAATGGCCAAACCATAACCTCAAAGCCGGAGATCCTAGTTGAGATAAAATAGGCTTTTATGGTCAGTTGTACGACAGTCGTGGTCTACAAGCCCCTTCTTCAGAGGACAACCGAGCCACTAACACGCCACTACACCGATAAACTGCCGGAAATCAGCCTAGATGAGGTGACGATGGAATCACATCGGTGCTTCTGAAAGCAGGTAGAAAGCACGTACTTCAGGAGTTCCAAAAGCAGGTAGAAAGCCCGTACTTCGGGAGCTCCAAAAACTATTCAACTCTATTTTAGACACTGGGACAACTCCAAAGGCTCGGAACAGGAGTGTTGTGGTCCTCTTTCAGGAAGGCCGACAAAATCCTATTGAACATCTATCGTATTATATCACTCCTGAAGTCCTGATCCACGTGTATAAACTGTTTTCGAGGGTCATCACAAACCGCCTCGCAAAAAGACTTGACGAGTTTCAGCCTCCGGAGCAGTCTGGGTTTCGCGGAGGATTAAGCATGATAGTCCCCATCCACACAATGAGGCAAACTTGCCTCTTTGTGTGGATGGGGACCCTGCAGGGCAGACCCTGTTTTTTTTTATCGTGTTCGTGTTAAAATCATCAAATGACTAAAATCCACGGTGTCCTTCAATAGCCCTTGATGTTCCGGGGTCACGGTTATGAAATAAGTAACGCGACCCCGGCAGGCTTTGGCCCTCTGAGAGGGCCCCCCATCATTATGCTGACGCTCCTTGAGGCGCGTGTGGAACACGACGCGCCGTCAACCCGGACAAGGACATGGTCCGGACCCGGTCCTTGGTCGGACAGCGAGTTGCCCTTTACTCGCTGTCCGCATGCCCGCGCCTACGGTGGCCCGGTGGTCGTCTTCCGACATCCGACGCCGTGGGCGTCTACCACGGAGCCCCTGTGCTTAACATTTGTTGATTAAGAAAAGACCTTTGACTCTGTTGAAACCTGGTTCTACAATCAAGAGGACTGACGATACATCGACTGCTGAAATGTCTGTATGTCGCCACGACTATGAGTGTCTAAGTACAGAACCAACAGTCTAAACATATCCTGCTGCGCAGGGGGATGTTATATCCCCGAAACTATTCACCAATGATTATAGGGATATTAATTCAGTAATTTTGGATGAGTCAATCACGAAAACAAATACACGTCTTTACGCCACTCACGCCGCGCGGTGAATGTCGGCGGCGGCGGCGGCGTGCGGAGGGCACACGGCGGCGTCGCGCCGGCGCGGCGCCCATATCTAATCCTAATTAGTATTATGTGTACCTAAAGCTTCGATTTAACTACCGAATTTACCCACCGAATTTACCTACCGAATTTACCCACCGAATTTAGCTACCGAATTTACCCACCGAATTTAGCTACCGAATTTACCCACCGAATTTAGCTACCGAATTTACCCACCGAATTTAGCTACCGAATTTACCCACCGAATTTACCTACCGATTTTACCCACCGAATTTAGCTACCGAATTTACCCACCGAATTTACCCACCGAATTTAGCTACCGAATTTACCCACCGAATTTAGCTACCGAATTTACCCACCGAATTTAGCTACCGAATTTACCCACCGAATTTACCTACCGAATTTACCCACCGAATTCAGCTACCGAATTTACCCACCGAATTTACCCACCGAATTTACCTACCGAATTTACCCACCGAATTTAGCTACCGAATTTACCCACCGAATTTAGCTACCGAATTCACCCACCGAATTTAGCTACCGAATTTACCCACCGAATTTACCTACCGAATTTACCCACCGAATTTAGCTACCGAATTTACCCACCGAATTTACCCACCGAATTTACCTACCGAATATAGGTACCTACCGAATTTCTAAACTCAAAACAATTAATCAATTCCGTTAGAACACGAAGAGTTTCATTCACAATCCGTCAGTCATTACCATGCGTACCCCCCTCCTCTTACCCCTCCTCACCCCGCCTTCGTCCCAACCTGTAATTATAAGAGATGACTACATTTCATTCCTTTCCTTTTAATTAAAAAAAGATTATCTACACAAAATATTTTTTGCAATTTTTATATTATTAAATGCATCAAGTGTTTAGGGTCAACATGACTTACAGTTTTTAAAGTGGAACTGTGTTTTGTTGGCTGGCCCCTAATTAGTAAAGAAGATGGGTTTGATGTTTTGTTTGAGTAAGAATTCACCTGTAATTATTATGTTGGAATATAAAACTTATAAGTATTTGTTGTTGTTGCAGAGTAATATACAACGTGTAACGTTAAAAGCGCAAAACCTCTCGTGGGGTAACTCAGCCTATGCTTCTTTTATTTGTGAATTTCCAAAAGTCTTAGAACAAACATTGTTCAGTAGCATGGGCTGAGTTACCCCACGAGCGGTTTTGCGCTTTTAACGTTACACGTTGTATAAATAAGTTAAGTAAAATGAGAGTGACGAGTGTCCGAAGTTGTACTTATATCTTGGCTGATCTTTAACAATCCTGCAGCTTTTGTGCCAGAGTAACTATTGCCCCAAATGACTAGTATCTACTATAAACAAAAAAAACGAGACTATGGTCTAGCTTAGACCTTAACAATACTTGTGACATGACTTTAACGCGCAGTGTTGCCAAACACACTGAATTATTTTATCCATAAAAATCAGCAGTTCCGAAATTTTTTGCACCTTTGTTAAAAAAATCTTTTTATTTTAAGGTATTATCACAGTCTAATAATCCTACAGTCGTCCGACGAAGACGTCTAGACAGGGCAATCGTGCGGGGTGTGAGGGGCGAGACGCGGGTAAGCCGAGCCCAAGTTGCGATCAAAACGATGTTCAGTACTTGGGCTGTATCATTCAGGGCTATCGCGTGCGACGTGCGTGTTTGATTTTTATTTGGTAAAATAAAATGGTGCATACGACGTGTGCTGTGACTGATTGCAAGTCCTCATCTCGTATAAATAAAGATCTCCGGTTTCATCAGCTGCCACATAATGAAGAAAGGTAAATAAATCTATTTTGATATTGTACTTAAATAATTTCATTTGTGATGTCGAGCCACATTGATAACGCTAATAAAATGGCCGACAGACGCACGGGTTTTTTTTTAGTAGGTTATCGCATCTGTTTGGAAATTCTACTAATATTATAAATGTGAATGTGTTTGATTGTATGTTCCGTGTCAAGATGGTGGAGTTTTTTTATTATTTACCACGGGTGAATTTCGGGACAGCGGACGCCATTTTCTTACAATTCGATATGGGTGTCAATTCTGGGTTAAATTGGGGTGCTTTTTACGAAAAAGCCATTCTTTTTGAAATCCAAGATGCCGGACGTCATTTTCGTATAATTTGATATGGGTGTCAATTTTGAGTTAAATTGTGGTGCTTGTTCCGAAAAAGCCATTCTTTTTGAAATCCAAGATGGCGGACGTCATTCTCTTACAATTCGATATGGGTGTCAATTCTGGGTTAAATTGGGGTGCTTTTTACGAAAAAGCCATTCTTTTTGAAATCCAAGATGGCGGACGTCATTTTCGTATAATTTGATAAGGGTGTCAATTTTGAGTTAAATTGGGGTGCTTGTTCCGAAAAAGCCATTCTTTTTGAAATCCAAGATGGCGGACGTCATTTTCTTACAATTCGATATGGGTGTCAATTCTGGGTTAAATTGGGGTGCTTTTTACGAAAAAGCCATTCTTTTTGAAATCCAAGATGGCGGACGTCATTTTCGTATAATTTGATATGGGTGTCAATTTTGAGTTAAATTGGGGTGCTTGTTCCGAAAAAGTTATTATTTTTTAAATCCAAGATGGCGGACGTCATTTTCGTATAATTTGATATGGGTGTCAATTTTGAGTTAAACTGGGGTGCTTGTTCCGAAAAAGCCATTATTTTTTTAATCCAAGATGGCGGACGTCATTTTCTTAAAATTTGATATGTGTATCAATTTTGAGTTAAATTCGTAACCAGCACCCCGCTGGTTACGAAAATGCCACATTGATAACTTAAATATGTCTCGAGTAAAAGTTTATCAGTTTGGTGGTCTGTAGCAATTTTTTAGCATGTATGTTAGTACCCTTTCGCTTAGAATATATTTATTAATATGTATTGTATTTTAAAATTTCAGACGTAAATTATGGGTAGCTTGTGGAAGACCGGATTTACTTGAAAAATCTTTTGAAAGTTTAAAAAATATATTTATTTGCAGTTTGCATTTTGAGAATGGTATGTATGATGAAACATGGCATCGATTTATTGACATCATTACCACTTACCAAATCAATTTTATTTTCCATTGATTATCCTTGCTCATGTAAGCTTATTAAAACGATTACAATTTAAGAGATTTAAAAACTGTCACAGGCAGAATGCAAGCCGTGACGTTTGCCGAACCGTGATGTCGCACTAACAACAGTAACTGAGTTATTTATTTCTTTGAAAACTTCACTTAAAAAGATTACAGTCCACGTCGTAAGTGTCACCGTAACTAGTTATCAATTCTGCATCAGTTCAATTTTTAAATCTCTTTGTATGCGCCTAATCTGCATTTTTTATTGTCATTCAACTTCTTAATAATACATGTAGTAAAGAGCGGGTTAAAACTTGTTTTCATTATTATATTAGTGTGTAATATTGTTTTAATTATAATACTGCCATCGATGTTGACCTGCAATAAATAAATAATTCCATAAATATTCTTTACTTGTGACAACCCTGGCAGATGCATTACTGTCTAGACGATGTCGGCATTTTCCCCGAGATCAAAGGCGTCGTCCTACTGTATATTTTTATACTGTGGTATTATGCTGAATTCGTGGTTATGTTGCACCCGAAGTCACTTCACTGTGTATCTATCTATACTTCAAACTTTTCACTCAAATAATGTGATGATAATATCTCCGGTAGCCGTTAACAAAACCGCTGACTCACCAGAGTTTTATATCTACAAGATTGCTCCAAAAATACTCCATAAAGAATAAGAAATAACAATACCAGAGACACTCAATGACATAATTACGTTAACTCCCGCCAAAACTGTCAACTCACGCCATAAAAATAGAAAAAAAAAACCTCTATGGCGCCACACCACGTGAGAACTTGGAAAAACATAGATATCCCTCGTAATTTAATACTTAAATATTATTTTTTGCAAAGTTCTAATGTCACATCGGAAGTGTGTGAGTGTTTACTTAGGTTCGTCGCCGTAAGTAGAATAATATTGGGCGCAGTCAACGCAAAACATCAGTGTGTTCGTGATGTTGGTTTTGCAAACGATTAACTGTATTTCTGTTGTTGAGGAGTTTGCTTTCCTTTTATTTTTGTATTTAGTTGACTTTCCTGGGATCGATTATTGGTATTGTGATCACAAAATATTTTGATTGAAGCGCTATGCTAATCATAAAGCAGTTTAACAATACAAATTAATTTGAAAAGAAGTGGTTGTCATTCCTTGAAAAGTTTCTGCTGCATACAGAATTTCTTAGCCGACGAAGCAGTGTAAGGTAACCAGCAAAAATGCCATGGTTTAGTTAAGATGTTAGTTGTAAGTAGTGTGAAAGATCTAATCTTGCCGTCTGCAAAAGCGAGAACCAATTTTGTTAAAAACTATGTTGAGATAGTGGTGATAAAAATTGATTCTGAAAATTTTACTTAAAAAGAAGGCCAGCAAGACTAATAAAGCATGCTAGTTAGCGAACTTCATTATACTCTTAAATATTATAGGTATTTCTTATACAGCCAGCCAGCTTTTAACATCGTGTGCGTAAGCTAATGCTTCTATATTTTCCCTCCAAAATTAGCCCGTAACTTAGAACTTCTCCCTTCATGGTGGCATCAAATACCTCAGTACTAGGTAATCATACGTTGCGTGTTGGCTAGGAGATAGAAGCAACATGACAGGACGGATGCCGTGGCGCCGGCGCAGACGAGCAGTTGGACCGTCTCAGGCGCACACCCATACATACAGATGGTACAAGAGACAAGCACAGACGGTTTTCATTTTTGCTTGGTAAGAATATGTGGAGTATACAGTAAGGTAGACGAAGCTTTCACTTAATCCTATTTGTACCTACATAATGCTGCAGGAGTTAAACAAAGAGTTAAATTAAAAATGTAATTGAAATAGACAGTTGAATCAGATCATGATTCACAAGTTCCCAATCCCTATTTCACGGCAATAACCAAAGAAATCATGGAATGAAGTATATATTGAGAACCTCATCATCATCATCTTTTTTGACTGGCCTGTCTAGTAGTTAGTGACCCTGACTGCTATGAGCTATGGGTTCGTGAGTTCGATTCCCACCCAGGACAAATGTTTGTGTGATGAGCACGATCATTTGTTCTGTGTCTGGGTGTAATTTATCTATAATATGTATGTATTTAGAAATATATAAGTATGTTTATCAGTTGTCTAGTACCCATAACACAAGCTCTGCTTAGCTTGGGACTAGATGGCGTTGTGTGATAGTTGTGGAATATTTATTTATTTATTTATATCATCATCATCAGCCGTAAGACGTCCACTGCTGAACATAGGCCTCCAACTTAGACAGCCACACCAAACGACAATTCGTCACTTGCATCCATCGGTTGCCCACGACTCTCACGATGTCGTCGGTCTACCTAGTGGGAGGCATGCCTACGCTGCGTCTTCCGGTCGGTGGTCGCCACTCGAGAACCTTTCTTCCCAAAAGAAAAATAATTATGTTTGGGACAAGCTTAGCATTGAGCTGGGCTTATCCCAAACATTATTGTTAAGCTAAGCTAAGAAGTTTTGTGTGTATTAAGTGCTGGTTTTCCACTTAATACGCACAAAACTTATCTCTGGGGAAGACCTTAATGCACCACGTACTCACGTAGCCCCAGTGTGGATTGGGGGATGCCACATGTCTTGGTTGTCTCGTTCCAAAGCTACAGAACCTTAGAAAGTCTCATTCAAAATCGCTACCTCTCATCCCATGCACCAACATTTGAAAGTGTAACACGATCATCGCGATGTCGTAAGGCGATAGCTCAACTAACATCACAACATCACTCGTCTGCAGTAATGAACTGCTAAATACAATGTCAACACGTCCCGTATTTAGAACTGAAGGTATAAGGTTGAAGAGACCTCTGATCTCTTTTAGTTTGAAGGATCTGTAACAGGTAACAGCTGTTTTGTAAAAGATTCCGAGAGAATCATGAATGATTGACGGTTTGTGACTAATTGAATCATGAAGAACAGGGAAACCTTTTGTATAGGTATGTGGATGTGGCTACAGAAAATGATATAAGAAAAACGATTGAAGATTTGGAAAACTTCTTGTTAAAGTCGTTGCTAAAATTTTACAGCGATTCTATCGAGGCCGTGTAGTAGATTAACAGCTGGTTTTTTAATCAGCCGACGGAATAGGACCCCATATTCTTCCAAACTTCCTTAAGTAGGTATAGACAAAAAAGGTGAATACATTTTCAAAAGCAAGCCTTTCCTAAAAGGAGTGTAATAATTCGGAGCAGCGACAGTTACAATTGTGTTTTGAAAACTTGCCGATGATGACTTACGAGAACTACAACTTACGAAGCGTTGTACCTACTTAGAACATTGTGTGTGTAAACCTAGACTAGTAAACATCAACACAAGCCCAACCCAAACTACGAACCACGAAACCTAATCACTCTAATCAGTAATCACAACCAAATCATCGGTAACATCAAAATCCCAACGTAAACGTGGCTTAATGAACGATGGCCGGCACAAATTACTGGCCGCTAGCAAACAGAAGGCAACAATCAACCCTTCAATGTTTGCGGGGCCTCCCAGACCCCGAGCATGAATTATTCATACGACGTGACAGCTAATTGTAATGAAATTTAGTCCCCCCACTTCACCCCGTACGTCATCGGTTTCTATGCAATTTTTTGCGAAGCAAAGCGTTTAATTTCTTGAGAATCTATTTTGTTGATGCTCGTTAATTTGTATAATGATTGTGGACTGTCCGTTTGATGATCAATTTATGTATTTTTTTTAGTTAATCGCTTAAATAACATGATGTGTCCTGCAAGATATTTTTTAAAGATTAATGATATGATGTAAGGTTAAGGTTTTTCAAGAGAGAAGCTACATAATACATTTTGCAGTAAAACTCATGTAGCATAATAAGTATTTTGAGTATCAAACTTAACTTTGACATAGGTCAAAGTCAAACTATTTTTCACATTCCTAGGTCATTTAAAGCCGTTTAAAAAAGTATTTATTTATTTAATCATTTATGTACACACAAAATAAAATAAAAGAACATACTCAAACTAATAGTACAAAGGTACTGCTTATTTCAAAAGAAATTTCTACCAGCAGACCTGCGATAAAAAGAGTGAAAAAAAGAAATGTAGACAGTAGTGTGTGAGAACAAGAAAATAATAAAGAGATAAAAAATGAATGTCTTAACTTAATAAAATATTAGTACACATATAAATTATAAATAATATATAAGTACTTTTAAAATACAAAAAATATGTTAAAGAAATTACCTATTCAATTTTGAGAGTAAAGATAATGCAAAACTTAAATACATTCGGAAAGGTTTAGTGTAAAAAACATAAAAAATAGTCCTTTTCACTGTAGCAAGATGTAAAAAAAATAAAAAGACCTTTTTTCGATGACAAAAATCCTAAAATCATTTTCAAACAAAGCAGCACCATGTAACCCTACGCTGCAGCCGTTCATTGAGAGTAAGACTCTTATTATTTTATTAGTTTACGCGCGATTTAATCACGATTGTTGGTTTTGGTAAGCTAATAAGCGGCGCGGGTTGGGGTGCGGGTGACGAGTTACAAGTTATACAGTTACGGGGTCTTTATGACACCAGCGCCGCGGAACGGTTAACTACGAACGGGTGGAATTGTAAATATAGAATTTTGATTAGTCTGGAGTTTCTAGATATTGAAGGGAATTGTTACAAAAATGAATGGTAAAAGAGGGTTGATTATATCTATGTTGAGCGAGGAACTATAAGTAGTGTCTTAGCGTCAAGCTCTGTGCGTAGCGTGTTTGATTGTAAAAGAATGAATTCCGATTCATTATTTTACATAAAGTGTCAAGTAATCCAATTTCAAAAGCCTAATGAGAATTTAATTTTATTCTTGTATTTAATTATGTAATCCATTTGAATGAATGTTAAAATAAATGACATCGAGACATTTTTATCTAGGTAAAACGGGCAGACATAATCCATGAAAAGACTTAGGTAAGTAAAACTTATTCAAATCCAAAAGAAAGGACAAAAAAGAACTTTTATCTTTCACCCTCAAAAGAATCCATAGATTGTAACAATAGATGTTAACGTTTTGGTGTTGGCCACACAATGTCATTTTTTATATCCAGAAACAAATTTTTTTTTGACAGCTGTCAAACTCATCATTTTTAAAAAATCAACCGTATTTTTTAGAGCAGAAGGTTGAAAATTCTTTGCAGTGTAACATTTTTAAATGTATTTCGTAAGTTGGTACACAGTAATTTTGGGGAGAGCGGGGCGTTATCGCATTTCTTCGTGTCCATCTATTTACTAATGACTTCCGGCGTCAGGTGCTCCCCTTCCTCCCCTTTCTAATGATTTTTTCGTGTATTGTTCGATGTTTGAATGAAGAATACATAACGACCTATTTTTAGAAGCAACTGGCAATACTGTGGATAATTATTTTATTTTAGTAGTTAACATTATGTAAAGGAAGTATAACTATTTGTAACATTTCTGATGCTTTCATGTTTATAAACTTTATAACCATCGAAACAACTATTATGTGTCCATTTCTCCAATTTGGGAGGCTTATATGTGTCTATAAATGACTAACTAAAAGAAATAATTAACTCAAGAAAAATGGGCAGTTATTGTTGTCTAACAAAAAATAGTCAATTCAACGAAAGCACACGGTTTTAACAGTAGCATGGAAAAGTTTTAGTTATTATCAATAAGAAAAGAAACTTATCCAATAAGTTATAAATTATATTATCTGCAATATAAACTTTTAGTATCTATCTCAATACTTACATCGTAGAAGTTTCAAAAACATAAGCCATTATTTCATACTTATTGACTCACCAAAAGTAGGTACAAAACAGAATTTACATACTACCTATGTAATACAAAACAATATAATATACTATAACGACCCAACAATGCAAATAACACCAATTTTAGACACGGTATATCAATTACATACCAAACCACCGCCATTTTGAATCCTAACTGAAACCAACAGAGTCTAATTTCAAATACATTACGCAATAAAGAACTAGGGTATCGCTTTCAAGAATATGAGTAAGCGTGATGCGATTTGAAGTCTTATTGTGTTGTGGGAGAGTTGTGTTTTGTTTAATGGTTGTAGAGAAGAAGTAGAGTATCAGTTACAGGATTGGCTAACATCGACCCCGCCCAGTAGGGCAGTATCCATTTCACGCACACCTAAAGTCCACCCACAATGTACACGAGAACTTAACTACACGTAATCGATACAAAAGCACATAGCCAATCGAAGGCAACGCTTGTACGGAATAGGGACGCTCCGTGATTTATTACGTCTGGCATTCTAAATTTAAAAGTTCGAAAATGACAGCTGTCAAATTTTTAGTGGGGTGAAAGCACAAGTTGGCTACAATGCTGTGCTATTATTATTAAAATTTAAAAATAGAACAGCTCTGAATTTGTTTTTTTTTTTAGGTTCGTTTGAAATAAGTACAATATTAAGATTCCAATTTAATTAATTTAAATTCAATAATTTAAGTAAGTATAGCGG
Organism: Agrotis ipsilon; assembly: GCA_028554685.1. Lineage (NCBI taxonomy): Eukaryota > Metazoa > Arthropoda > Insecta > Lepidoptera > Noctuidae > Agrotis > Agrotis ipsilon. Next base: position 17,347,167 of record CM052967.1, read on the forward strand.
ACTTCGAGTAACAGATTTATTTGTTTGTATAAAAAATACTGTTTCTAAGCACCCTTATTAAATATTCAACGCGTCACATCTCAATAGAGTCACGCACGGTCCAGTTGAAATAACACAGCATCCCGTCTGTTTTGATAATCATCCCGTTTAGACGTAAACAGGTCTATTATCATTACAAACAAGTTCTTTTATCTCGGACAGAACAACTTCTCATTTCAATATTTACCGAGTGACAGAGAGAAAAAATAATTTTATATTAGTAGGACATCTTTTAAGTGGTCAACCTCACGACCCGAACTAACGGACAATGGGACTACGTGACCATAGACAATGTAATTTGACCATAGAGTGGACAGAAGTGGCCATAGAGCTAGTAAAGGAGGCCGAATGATATCAATAACTCAATGTTGTCGTTTGCCCAGCTGTCTCGTTTGCATGAATAAATAAAATTATCGTTCAAATGTTATTTCTAAAGCTTTTCAAAATTTTTATGCTTCATATAGTTTTATGGTGGAATAACTTGATCATTGTAGACTTTCATATTGAATATTTAACACTATTCATTTAGATTTTATATTTTTTTTTAATAATGGCTTTGTATATTGTTGGCAAATTGCCTGCCAGCTTTATGTTTCATATTTAACTCTAGGCCTACAAAAGAGGTTCGTTAGGAGGCAAAAAATGCAAGGAAATATGCAAATCATACCAACAAAACCCTGTAAATAAGTATGGTGGTAAATATTTTCCCCGTTTTGTGGCAGACCATAAATAAAAGTCGTAAATAGATAACGGCTGTCTGGGGCGGAAACGATGGCCGCTTCCGGCGAGGCTACCAGGGCCGATATTTTAAAACTTCATAACAGAGGAACACTAGACGGAGAAAAATATTTATCGCTGTGGATGTGAGGATATTTTGCATAAATAGCTGGTAGTATTAGGTACTTTGATAACAAAAATTGTACCTTGTATTACTTTAATAACTTGATTTGTGAGCTGTTTTGTATTTGTGTTCTAATCTCCTAGAAAATGAGGTATTCCACGAATGGCATCCGCTGACAATGGCACCTGATGTACACCTTATCTATTCCACATAAGGCTCCTGTCAAATTTTTTCGCAGGTGCGAACTGCCCTTCGTGGAATACATCTAGAAAATTCCTGCTGGGGATTTTTTTGCCTTCTACAAAGCCGTGAAAACTGATGTATTTTCAAAGGTCTAGGTCGGTAAGTAGTAGAGCTAAATAGACAAAAGCAGTCATAGTGGGCGCCTTAAAAGGTCATTTTATCAAAATTTAAATACTAATAAAATTCCCTTCAGTTTTGATAAATAATGGACACGTATTTTTACTTTTTTAACATCAATGAATAGGTATTTACAAAGGTAAAATGCATCAAGATTAGAAGCTTGAAGTCTCGTGATGTTAGAACCCAATGATCTCAAATGTGGTCAATTGACAAACCTTGACTACATTTGTCTCTTTTGCGCTTGCGATGCCATCCTACTTTAGCGACTGATCGTGATGTAGTGCCTCCTACTGCAATATTTAGTTATTCATGTGTGCGTTAATGTGCCATTTTTGAAGATAGAATGTCGTGTCGATAACGTAAGTGTCTATTCATTTATAATATCATTGTTAAAACCCAGTTAACAATACTATTACTGTGTAGCTGCTTAAGTGGGGACTAAAGTCCCCAGTAGTGAAAAATAAGAACTTTTGACAATTATTGCAGTTTGGGGACTACAGTCACTATTGATGATATAATGGGTAGTATTGCCAATTTTAAAAGCGTCGTAGCTTCGTCACTCTTCTACTGGCTGCCTCAACACTGGCAGAGAAATGCATGTATCAAAAGAGCCAATTGTATTAAGGGATCTAAATAACTTGAATTTTTTCCCTCGGTGCTCTAAACACAGGCGCTCTAAAAATCGGTGCTCAAAGGTGCGACCACTTTTAAGTAAAATGTGGTTCGAAGACAGGGTTCTGTCAAAATACCGAGGTATTCCACGAAGGGCACCCGCTGATAACGGCACCTGAGCTACTGGCACCTTATCTATTCCACATAAGGCTCCTGTCAACATTTTTCGCAGGTGCCAGGTGCCCTATGTGGAATACGAGTACCTCGTTAGCGTTAGCGAGGTATTCCACAAAGGGCACCCGCTGACAATGGCACCTGAGGTACTGGTACCTTATCTAATCCACATAAGGCTCCTGTCAAAATGTTTCGCAGGTGCCCTACGTGGAATATGTCAAATGCGGGTTTCTAATCAGTGTGAATAATAACAACTCACTAAACGTCATTGAAATATTTCCAGCATTACAGTTATTATAAATAACTGGAGCATCAGCTTTTATTAAACCAATAAACTATGGGTCGGTGAGTTTAATAGATCGTCATTTTATCATTTCAAAAGAAGACCGTGAGTAATGCGGGGGGAGGCACTTCAATTTATCTTATCATATTACCACATCAATGGACTACAATGTACTAGGAGCTCATGAGTCTATTAGAGACAGGAGTTTAATTTCTTAAAGTTGATAAGTAAATGATCTTTATAAAACAAGCCAAGCCAGCCAAGTGTGAGTCGGACTCACTTACGATGCATTCTGTTTATTTTTTAAACCTTCATCATCAGGCAGATGATGCCTTCCCCAAGTTTGTTGTATTTCCAGTCGAACTTGATTCAGCTGAATATCAGTACTCTCCACGAAGACCTAGGGTTTGCGAACGGAGGTAGTTTGGTAATAAATACCTAGTCTTTATTTTGTGCTTTTCTTTATAAACCCAATCCTATACGAAAGTCCTTAGAGGTACTTTACATACAGTAAATAAATAACACTAACCATCATGATATCTAAACTTGTCAATAAAGTCGTTATTAAACTTGACTATAGTCGTTATTAATATCAATAATACCAGAAATACACATTCTATTCATTACATACACATCCTAATTCTAACACCACAGACTTACGAGTCTTACAAAGGGATACAATGTGTCAGACTTTCTAGTTTCTTAATAAGAGTAATCATAGCCAGAGATCTACTTAAAAATGGCAGCCGGGCCTAACGGTTTTACGTGCTTTTCGAAGAACGGAGGAATTTCTTTATTAAAAACGATAGCCAAAGTAAAATTAAACCATTGCTAACAAAAACTTCTTGCGCTATAAAATGATGTGAAAATTGTAATCGTCTACCAATTATAGTTTAAAAGATACTGCCCTGTGGTAGATATACGTATGTTGTTTGTAATGTTTAATTTAAAGTGTATTTTTTTTTAGGTTTTTTAGTTGAAAGTTACTTTCAAATTATCTCGTGTGTGTTTGCAAACCACTATTGTATTGGCTTGTAAAGATAATGTGTGTTTATTTAAATAAATAAAAAAAAATAAACAACATTAAATCAAATCAAATTAAAATCAAATCAAAACGTTTATATCAAATAGGCCTTTTCAACCGGCGCTTTTGAATTATCAAAAGACTAAATAAAACTAGTACAAAAATAGTTATGGTGCTACATTCCCAGTCACAGACATAAAACTGTGAAAGTACCGTAGGTGCTCATTCCAAAGCGTAGATCTGTATGGAGAAGAATGAGCAAGAAACTCTATGGACACTCTTTGTCAATCGCCAAAATTTTTACAGATCTTTGGTTACATCATTCATCATCAGATGGTAGGTACATTATGTGAGAACGATGTGGCAATTTATTAGTGTCCATAGTAAATATAAAATAGACAATTGAAAAATAAAGTAATTAATTACTAAAATAGACCATGGCAGCCAAGGGATGACCAGTCTCAACTGACAGCGCCCGTTCACGAACATGACACATATATCAGCACCATTCTGCTCAACCATTAAACAACAGAACCTTAGCTATAGCGTCCTTTGGGTTACGGATCCCTAACAACTGTCTAGTATTTATTAAGTTCGATTCAACTGACATCAATTTACAGCATATTTTGTTCTTTTATAAACCTATGAAGTTATGTATTTCCATTAGCAATATTTTACAACAAAACAAAATAGGTTACAATGTATAACTCACTATTTATTTCGTAAACATAATGGTGGACATATCGATTTACTAAAAGCCTGTTAACTATTACTAACAGTCGGGGTAAATTGACGTTTTGAAATGAATTTATGGGTTTTAAAAGAGCAATAGCATTTATATAACGTGTGACTTGTTTACAAGATGTTTAGGCGATGTTTTTATAGCATTGGATTCGAATGTAGTGTTGAACAACCATAGGCCTATACAAAGTTTCAAGAAAATGATACATTATTTAGCTACACTACATCATCAAATATTTTATTATGACCCATTTTTTATTTCGGGGTGTATTAGGTATGTTTTGTCTTAGATATTATCAGTAAAAACCATTATATCTATCATTCTTCTTATCCGGACTCTAAGGAGCTATCTGTCTAATTTCAATAACATTCATTTTCATGCTTCTTGTCAAAACGCTTGAACTAAGGCCGAAACCAGTTTGTGCTTAGAGATAAGACCCCCTGATTTTCCTAGATTTTCAACTGTCCCGGAGAAAAATTCTTGGAAAATTTGAAACATAGTCATATAGAAAAAGTAGAAGAGTTATGAGGTATTCCACGAAGGGCACCTGCTGACAATGGCACCTGAGCTACTTGCACCTTATCTATTCGACATAAGGTTCCTGTCAAATTTTTTCACAGGTGCCAGGTGCCCTTCGTGGAATAGGTACCTCACAACTCTTCTATTTTTTCTACATACTTATCAATGTTTCAATTACGGAACTACAATATACAGCTTTTCTCAAAATGCTGACGGAAAACATCGTGATAAATCCAGCATAAATCATAGAACCAAAAAATCCAGGACAATGTATGGCATCTATCAACATCTTACTGGTGTGGTGGATCAAAGTTAACTGCCTTTCACAAAAAGAACGCCTATGTGCCAACACTGCCCAGCATTACGAACCTTTTACGTGGAATATCCTGCTAATATTTTAAACGTAAAAGTTTGTTTGAATGGATGGATGTTTGTTACTCTTTCTCTCAAAAACTACAGAACGGATTTTGTTTAAATTCGGTACACAGATAGTTTATACCCTGGATTAACACATAGGATAGATTTTATCCCGGTTTTATGTTCCTGTGGGATAACTTTTTAAGTAGTAGCGGGTGAAGCTGCTAGCAGCAGCTAGTCTTCTATAATATAAAAATGGATCGCAAAATGTGTTGCTAAGCTCATGACTCGAAAACGGCTGGACCGATTCGGATAATTCTTTTTTTGTTGTGTTTGTAACCATCGGGACCGGGTTCTAGAGGACTTCCACCCGAGCGAAGCCGGGACGGGCCGCTAGTATTAATATATAACCACCTGAACAGCTCTATCAACTACTCCAAACACAGCCAATTATTACAATATATTTTCCTTTCAAAATAAATCGCATTGTGTTGAGTTCTATTGGCCAATTGCTACTAGTGTATCTAATCTTTAGCAACTCACGATTCGACACAGTAGCGTCGGCACTTCGGCTCTCCAAGGCTTTTCAAACGTTCACTTATAAGAGCTGTTGTGTTACTCGTAGCGCCATCTCTGTTGCGGCAGGGGAACTGACAGTTTGTATGTCACTGGAAAAATTGTAGTGTGAAATGTAAAATGCGGTATTTTAAGATTTATAATCACAACTAATTATACTTATATCTTTATTTAGTTGTCTTTTCTATCCGACGGTTATTACTTTCTTTTTAGGGTTTTCTTATCATATTCATTATATCATTTATTTGCTGGTCACAGATATAATGTGTACATAAATTATTAGTACACATTATATCTGTGTATTATTAGTGTAATTATTTTCAATATTTTTCTCTTTGATCTACCGTTTCGACGTGCAAACTTTTACCAAATAATTAATATTTGTTTTACTATTTACTTGTTTTTCTTTCTGAATTACTATTCAGTCATTTTAGAATATTATTTTATTCTTTTCTTTTTTAGCAGTCATTTCCAAGTTCTTGGATTTTGTCTGAATTGATTGATGACAATAGGTTCACTTAAATGTGGGTGTGTACTATAAAGATCTCTGTCTAACCCACAGAGAATTACAGAAAACTAATCCTAAATTAATATTACATGCAAAACTCAAAATATGTGATTCAAAACGTACTTAAACATCCAGTTTAACTCCCCAATATATAATCTACAAACACGTACATAACAAAACCTTCTCAAACTCCATATAATTGTCATCATTTGAAGCAGCAGTTGAGCGGGCGAACAACTGCGATGCGACACGAGCGCCCTCTCGTGACGTAACGAAGCCACTCGCCGACTGGCAGCTGCCTGTCACTTCTAGTGGAGATTATACTACGTTTGTTAGTCCCCCGGGATCCCGGGAAACTGGCAAGAGTGGTTCGAAAAAACTACGCTAAATTGCGCGCTTTTTAAATTTGGAACTAGTGAGAGATTTTCTTTTGTTTTTTTTTTTTGGGGATAATTTTTGTAGGCCTATTTGTGGTTGTTTGGCTGTATGGGCTCAGCTCCCTTTGCCTGTCCCAAAGAGGACGAAAAGAACCAAAAAAAATATATTTGTGGTTGTAGAAATTTTTGTCAGCCAGACTTTTAGGAATATTTGAAGGAGTTACAGCAACGATGGAACACAATTGAAGTAACATGGTCTGTGTGTTTTAGTCAGTGCGAGTCTGACACTCTCCCAGAAAAAGGTTTTTATTAAAAATTGCTATAGACATTACTGCCGTATATTTATCATAACTTCCCAGAATTGATCCTTATTACCAACACCATCGAATGGTGCAATAAATAACACAGAATGGTATTTTTTCTATGATCAGAGGGTTTGATTCCTGGCCAGGATTAACGATTTTTTTTTAGTTTTCATTAAAGTCGGCCTCGAGACTCCTTTCATTGTTTTTCGATATTTCGCAAAATAAAAAGTTGGAAAATTCAGATCAGTATCAGATCAGAAAATTCTCATTAAAAAAATATATTTGCATCGATATAAGAAACTCCATTTACCTATAAAAACATTACAACGCGATTCAATTACCACTCGAAACAAAAATACTTCTTTAACACAAACCTCCTTTTAAAAAACCAGAGAGCCAATAAAAGAAAAATGAAGAAGAAAATTAATTGTTAAGGGTGTTCTCCGCGTCATCAACGGGAGTGCTTCATTACCGGGCATGGGCAAGCGGGCAGGCGGGCACGAGCGGGCATGAGGCGGGCAAATTGGCTTCGTTAGCAGATACCCGGCCACCAGTTTTGCAGACTACAATACCTGCGAGATAAGTTGTTAGGTGGACTTTAGGATACCTACTTTTGTAAACTGTGCTCGTTAAGTTAATGTTAAAAGAATTTAGTACAAAATTGTGATGAAAATGCTTACCTATACATTTTTTGTGATTGTAAAATCTGTTAAGGAACCCTTAACATCGCTTATTGACATGAAACATGATGTTTGAAACAATTATAATAATATTCCACAACCATCACACAACGCCATCTAATCCCAAGCTAAGCAGAGCTTGTGTTATGAGTACTAGACAACTGATAAACATACATATATATTTCTAAATACATACATAAATATTATAGATAGATTATACCCAGACACAGAACAAATGATCGTGCTCATCACATAAACATTTGTCCTGGGTGGGAATCGAACCCACGACCTCCGACATAGCAGTTAGGGTCACTAACCACTAGATCAACAGGCCTGTCGACAAATCCACGAAAGGACACGCATAAATTCTAATGAAACTGAAAAATAGTCTAGATTTATGTGCTGAAATCATGGTAACGATATATTAGTTAATTTTCCTTTTTTTACATGGCTAAATCATCAAATGACTTCACCCAGGGCGGGGTTCGAGGGACTGTTAGACTTGTGCTGACTAATATTCACGGTGATCCTTCAATAACCCTTTACGTTCCCGGTCACGTACCTAGGTTACCTGATGAGAGTCTCGCGACGCGACCCCGTGTTCATTTCCCTAACACCACGTATTGTTTCCGTTTATTTAAAGAGCTCAGAAACCTATGTCGGTTAACCTTTTAACCGCCAGACTTCATATCAATTGTCGTGCCACCAGCGCCAGGCTATCGAATCGGTGAAATACAAGTTTCTCTCTTTCTGCTCCTCTTAAGCTCCGGTTTGTAAAATATTATGGTGTACAATGAAAAGCATTATATCTATCTATCTACTTAAACAGAGAGATATAGAATATATGCAATAAAATCAAACAAAACAACAAAAATCATCGTAAATCGCCATGAAAAAAATTGTCAGATATATCCGACGTTGGCGGTTAAAAGGTTAATTTAGGGTCCATAAAATACGGGGAATGTTCAGAAGCCTTCACAATCATCGCGTGCAAGGCAAGTGCAAGTGCCGCAACTACAATGTCAGTTTACCAAATTAAACCAGAAAACTATCCAGCTACTATAAAAACATTTTCTCAAACAACAACTGTATCAAAATGCGTTACAAATCAGCGAACGCAATACCCATTAGCCACTCAATATAACTCAATAACGCGAGTCAATAACAGTTACACTCACCCTTCGCCTCGACAAAATGGCGTCGAATGACATCTTTTAATAATTCACGGGAATAAAGTTCAAAATCGAACACAATATTATTTCAAATTACACCGTCATTGTACATGGAACGATTGGATACAATAGAACAGGGTACATAGACGGTGTAAAATAACATTTTGAATAAATCTTTTTGTAGGGGGCGCCATAATAGGTGTTACGAGCTCTCGCTACGAGTGACGAACCCTCGTGGAGGAAATCAAAATGCTAGGTTCGGGTTTAGGAGCAGAGTGGACTATTCACAAAGTTAAATAACTTATTTGAATAAAAACGACGAAAGATATTACACATATACAGCATATTCTGCTGGGAGAATAAATTTGAAGATCTAGAACACCTAATTTGAAACTCTAAGAACCCAGCTACATTATAACATAATTGGAACGACGTCTTAGCAAGACTTGCTCAACCTGATGAGCACTCTCTATTGACGTACAAAAATTGAATATCTGGAACACCAGTTTTTTCCCACGTTTATTTGGCAATTTTACTATATCATCATGTTATTCGACTTTTGCGTTTATACTTTTTTATACAATCAGCTATGAAAATTCAAAAAACAGAATAGGTTTGAAACTGGATATTTTTTTCAGTTTGAACTACACAATTAAAAACTAGAAAACAATGAGCCAAGAATGCATAAATTGGTGTCAATAAAATGCTACAATATATCGTATTTTGCATCTAAAATCATGCATTTTCTATCGTAAATAAGCCCGTTACGTCCGACGAGCTCTCCAGTACAAAGCCAAGCACGAGGCAACGCGAACTCACAAACGAAGTTACACAGTCAAGTAGGTAACGAGTGGCTCTCGCGTATTGTACCCTGTTGTAATGCACTCAGGCACAATGCACGCACCAGCTCACCATACTACCACACGAAACCATCAGACAAATATCGACCTTCAATCCTCTCTTACAACATCGAAATCCCTATCAACATTTCCACTAGAATCACCCAACAATCGCCAACTCCCAACTGTACACAGAGTAATTCGCGTAACGCAGTTACCGACCGAACTCGGTGCATGCTAATGCTAGAAAAAAAAAAGAATTAAAAAAGTACGGACTGTCCGCTCGGTGCGACTGTAAACCGAATTGGCGCGCTTTTTCATTCGTTTTCTCATGTGGGAAGTACGGATTTTAATGATCCGTGAATTCTACTTTTATTTGTGTACAGTGGACTGAAAGGAAGAGGGATTTGCGTATTATCTATGCCCTTACAAACCTATGGGTGGTCTTTTTTAGCTAATGGTACTTTTGGGACTTTCCGATCGGCTTAAAACCCTCTGACTGTTCTAAAGATTTTGATAAAGATGTAGCTTAACTACGTAAAATAAGTATCGCAAGTAAACAACTATTACTAAACCATTAAATTCAAATAAACTTTAGCTAAGTTTGATATTTTTTCTGATTTACCATAAACTTTTTGTCCACAATGTAAGTTTTCGAGATTGTTTATTATATGAACCAACACTTGCTTAGTTCGTTATTATCCTTTCCTGATAGTGTCAAGATTTCCAGTATAAATCCTTTAAAATTAGTACAGCTGTGAAAGCCCATGCGAAAATAAAAAGGAATTCTCCAAGGCAGTATTATAGGTCCTTTGCCAATTGAATTTAATTCTTAATTCAATCTGCATAACATTCAAGCACTTTACGTACTTCATGTAGTTAGCTAAAGAAGAATCAAAAGCATGCAAAGAGGAGAATAAATGTGGTAAAATAAATCCCAAAAAAAACGGTTAGGTACACCACACCAATCACTTCAAATTACAAGCCCCACAATCACCAAATACCACGAACCATTGATACACATCTAATACTGTATGAAGTCTTTAACAAAATAAACGCCTTAAATTTCACACCCAAACCGAGATATTTATCAAATTATATTATACAATACTGAAATGAATAAAGATATCTTGTTTCGTACTATTTCTTTACGCCATGTAACACGAAACTTCGTATTATAAGAAAACAAAATTACATTTGCAGCTCTTTAAATAATTCTACCCAAGAAAATGTAAGAAGGAATGTGTTTTGTAGCTCTAAAGTTAAGTTTGTAATAAATAGGTTTTTTATATGTCAGCGTATGTTACAGTAATTTTGCGTTGTAGGTTTTAATAGGGTGTCGTTTGCGAAGTAAATCCGATTAAAGAGGGTAGTGTTACACGAGACGAAACCGCAAATCTGGTTTATTTTATAATAGAAATAGTTATGTGGGACAGGGAGTATGTGTAATTTAATTTACTGTGTAGAATAGGCTTTAACATAATTCTGATTACCTGGGTTATTGTCTGTGATAGCCGTTTCTTCGAAAGAAGATAAAAATAATAAATGCCATTTTTGTTGGATTAACTTGGATCATTGGATCACTGGTTTCAATAATTGCTCAAATTAATCAACCCATCTAGAAAACAAAAAGAGACACGTCAATTTCTGGAAAATATGTCTCTCCACAAGCACAAGAATATAACCTTATGTTGCTGATATAGCCCAGCGAATTAGCAAGTTGAAGTGGCAGTAGGCAGCCACATAGCACGCAGAACTGATAGCCGATGACGCCGTAAGGTTCTCAAACGGAGACCACGCACCGACAAGCGCAACGTGGGACGTCCTACGGCTGGGGACCAGGCCGTTAGGACAGATAATCTGATGAAAATCACAAGATCGCGCCGGATACAAGCCGCTTCCAACCGGTCCTATTGGAAATCTCAGGGGAGGCCTATGTTCAGCAGTGGACGTCTTAGGGCTGATATGCTTGTAACAGAGAGGTATTCTTCCTCTTCTGTTCCCTCAACCTCTTTACTTTAAGATCTATTTATTGATTTAAGTTTATAAACTCAGTTGTGCTTTTAAGTGCATCAAGTGAGACAGTTCCTAGTCAAAATCATACCGCTCCAACAGTACCGACACCGTCACCACTCACTACGCCTCCAGCAGCCTTTCTGGCTTCCATCGGCGGCCATCGGCTCAGCTGCACCTTCATTCACATTAGTGAACTTGCCTTCGTAGCCGCCAAGTTCAACAGCATCCTCGACATAGCGCTTAGCAGCAACACGGTGGACCCTTGGATTTGCACTACATGGTGAGGCTCTACCACATGCTGATGTCATTGAAGTTATATCTTCCTATCCTATCATCAAGCAAAAGTACCTACATCGCTCTATCAGGTACAATCTAAGTCACATCCACACCCATATACTTACCTAAGATAAAACAACTCTATCCACATCTCAGTACATAAGGGGAGGTGGAAGTGTCAAATAATAATTAATCAGACCGCGAGAGGGCGCGGACGCCCCCTGGCGGCGCGGCACGACATTAACATGACAATCACACGATCTGTCCCTTGGTGCCGAGTGTGGTGACTACAAAGTGTGGAGTGTGATGGAATGTCCGCGTTTGAGATGGGTGTTTCTGGATGAAAAGAAAGAAAGAAGGGATTTATTGACGCACACAGTACAGAACAAACAAACTATACAGAAGAAAACGTATTACATAATAACATAAAAAAAAAACAAACGGATCAAAAATAACATAAAATAGTCCTGTGCGAGGCCAAAAGGCTCCTATCTCAGTATGTGTTGCGACATGTTTTTTAAGATGTCACAGCGCTGGTTTTCTGATAGGGCCCAAAGTAATATCACAGTCGATAAAGTCTATGCAGGGTATGTTCATGAGGTTTCTGTGTAATTCAAGGGCAGATTTTGGTTCTGAACTAAGACTGGCACCGGTCTAAGGTTAATCTTTAAGGATATTGATAATCGACTTTGTAAGCACCTCAGATTGGATCCCAAATGCGGGGAAAGATCTCGTGAGAAGATCAAGTTGGTGAATGGTGCACCGAATATCTTTCACCATGAATATATTTTATAATTTTAATGAAGATATCTATTTAAATTCGTGATATTTGTTGTGAAAGCCATCACATGTGGTACTGTCTGATGAAACAGCTGTAATCGGTATTGATTTTGTCTTCCGAAAATTCAAAAATGCGTGTTACTGACCTACTTGAAATAAATAATTTGGATTCCATTTCAAAAAACATGTAAGTATCCCAACTTAAATAACAATAACATCACTAATAAGTCGCATTATCAAGAAAATCCTATCTATACCACGAAGTGTAGTCACAAGAATTATGTATTCACAATTAATAGATACTGTACAATGTGCCATTATGCCGACGCCATGTTGATCGCCCGCTGCGTAACCGCTGCGTACAACCAGCCCCCATATTGTAATAGAAAATGTTTAGTTATGTTTATCGGTGTGTCATAAAAATTACATATAACTGGCGGGAAAAGTGTGTCAAAAGTTACCCACGGGAGTAAATAATACCAACCTAGGTCACAGTATATCCGCCTGTCAATTTCAACTAAATAAATGACCAGCAGAAAATCAGAATTAAGTACTTTCTCATGAGTATAACATTAGCACGAATTCAAATATTACTATATATTTATTGGCACTGATTTATAAATTTAAGGTATATCGAATTATCTTTTAAGTATGTTTTGCAATTTTTAGGTTTGGTGTCAGGCTTTAACTTGGTTAAAATAAATTTTGCTACGATACCAATATAGATTTACATAATAACAAACATTAAAAATAAATATTACGTCGCTCTTACTTAGATTTGTGCAATATTAGTAAGTTTTTTATTTAACCAATACTGCACAGGGGGCCGATTCTCGGTTTTAGAGATGGTGTCGAACTCGACAAAAATTTCTGATGACGTCATTTTTTCGACAAATTTTAAAAGTTGCTATGTGAAATACGCCATTTGTCGAAGGTTAACGTTAGAGTTCAGTAAAATTTGTCGAAAAATGACGTCATTAGAAATTTTTGTCGAGATATTTTTACGAACGAAAAATTGAGTTGCGAGCAGGAGTACCTATCCAGAAGACGCAGGTTCAAACCCTGCTCGCAGCTCAATGTTTCGTTCGTAAAAATATCTTTGCGAAGACGCGACGAAGGCGTTATTGCGTATAAAAATATAAATTTAATTTTTGTCGAGTTCGACACCATCTCTAAAACCGAGAATCGGCCCCCTGATCTAAGTTAAGTATCTTCTTCCTCACTACGTGACTCATTCTGAACAAAATAAGCAATAATTCCAAATCTTTCTTCCACAAAAAATCACACAAAAGTTATTCAAAAGCCATATTTTTAAGATAACATTGTCTGCTAAGAGATAGGTACAATCTCCCCTTATATACAGGGCGCTACACAAAGGTGTCGGTGCGAGGGTCGGGAGACGTGACGACGCATCCTGTCACCTCCTCTTAAGGAGGGTCGTGAGGATGCAGGGAGTTGTGATAAAGTTGTGACGTATTATGAAAAGCTTTACATAAATCGTGAGACTTATGCAAAATCTCTTAAGTAAATGGTTATGACATAATTTTAAAATTAATAAACTACAGCTGAGTTACCGTTGAGCAGGTGGCCAAGTGGTATCGGTACGTTCCGGGGTCACGGTAATTTGTTAGTCCCGCGACCCAGATAAAAGACTTAGACAAGCAAAAATTATTATTGACACAATGTCTTAAAGGGTCAGGTTTTAGATTTATGGGCCTCTATAATATAGGATAGGGCCAAAACCTTGAAACCCCTTAACACTTCGTTACCAATAAAATAAAAGAAGGTACTTCGGTTTTTGCCAAAAGTCACAAATGGCTTTTGTAACTTTAAAGCCTAAAGTTACAAAACCGACTTGAAACATTCGGATTTTTGAACTTCGGGTTTTGCGCACTTCGGTTTTTGCCAAAAGTCACAAATGGCTCTTGTAACTTTTGGCTCTTGTAACTTTTGACTTTTGTAACTTTTGGCTTTTGTAACTTTTGGCTTTTGTAACTTTTGGCTTTTGCAACTGTTGGCTTTTGTTACTTTTGGCTTTTGTAACTGTTGGCTTTAAAGTTACAAAAACCGACTTGAAACCTTCGGGTTCTTGAACTTCGGGTTTTGCGCACTTCGGGTTTTGCCAAAAGTAACAAATGGCCTTTGTAACTTTTGGCTTTTGTAACTGTTTGCTTTAAACTTACAAAACGGACTTGAAACATTCGGATTTTTGAAATTCGGGTTTTACCAAAAGTAACAAAAGACCTTTGTAACTTTTGGCTCTTGCAACTTTTGGCTCTTAAAACTTTTGCTTTTGTAACTTTTGGCTTTTGTAACATTTGGCGTTTGTAACTTTTGGCTCTTGTAACTTTTGGCTCTTATAACTTTTGGCTTTTGTAACTATTGACCTTTGCAACATTTGGCTTTTGTAACTTTTGGCTCTTGTAACTTTTGGCTGTTTTAACTTTTAGCTTTTGTAACTTTTGGCTCTTGTAACTTTTGGCTCTTATAACTTTTGGCTTTTGTAACTTTTGGCTTTTGAAACATTTGGCGTTTGTAACTTTTGGCTCTTGTAACTTTTGGCTCTTATAACTTTTGGTTTTAGTAACTATTGGCTTTTGCAACATTTGGCTTTTGTAACTTTTGGCTCTTGTAACTTTTGACTTTTGTTACTTTTGGCTTTTGTAACTGTTGACTTTAAAGTTACAAAAACCGACTTGAAACCTTCGGGTTTTTGAACTTCGGGTTTTGCGCACTTCGGGTTTTGCCAAAAGTAACAAATGGCCTTTGTAACTTTTGGCTTTTGTAACTGTTTGCTTTAAACTTACAAAACGGACTTGAAACATTCGGATTTTTGAAATTCGGGTTTTACCAAAAGTAACAAAAGACCTTTGTAACTTTTGGCTTTTGTAACTTTTGGCTCTTGTAACTTTTGGCTCTTGTAACTTTTGGCTCTTGTAACTTTTGGCTCTTGCAACTTGTGGCTCTTGTAACTTTTGGCTGTTGTAGCTTTTGGCTCTTGTAACTTTTGGCTGTTATAACTTTTGGCTTTTGTAACTTTTGGCTCTTGTAACTTTTGGCTGTTGTAACTTTTGGCTCTTGTAACTTTTGGCTCTTGTAGCTTTTGGCTCTTGTTACTTTTGGCTCTTTTTACTTTTGGCTTTTGAAACTTTTGGCTTTTGTAACTTTTGGCTTTTGTAACTTTTGGCTATTGTAACTTTTGGCTTTTGCAACTTTTGCATTAGTAACTGAAGGCTTTAAAGTTACAAAACCGACTTGAGACATTCGGATTTTTTAACTTCGGGTTTTGCCAAAAGAAACAAATGGCCTTTGTAACTTTTGGCTCTTGTAACTTTTGGCTCTTGTAACTTTTGGCTCTTGTAACTTTTGGCTCTTGTAACTTTTGGCTCTTGCAACTTGTGGCTCTTGTAACTTTTGGCTGTTGTAGCTTTTGGCTCTTGTAACTTTTGGCTCTTATAACTTTTGGCTTTTGTAACTTTTGGCTCTTGTAACTTTTGGCTCTTATAACTTTTGGCTTTTGTAACTTTTGGCTCTTGTAACTTTTGGCTGTTGTAGCTTTTAGCTCTTGTAACTGTTGGCTTTAAAGTTACAAAAACCGACTTGAAACCTTCGGGTTTTTTAAGTTCGGGTTTTGCGCGCTTCGGTTTTGCCAAAAGTCACAAATGGCTCTTGTAACTTTTGGCTCTTGTAACTTTTGGCTTTTGCAACTTTTGGTTTTTGCAAAAATCTTTTTTTTTTGGCTTTTGTAAATTTTGGCTCTTGTAACTTTTGGCTCTTGCAATTTGTGGCTCTTGTAATTTATGGCTCTTGTAACTTTTGCACTTTTGGCTTTTGTAACTTTTGGCTTTTGTAACTGTTGGCTTTAAAGTTACAAAAACCGACTTAAAACCTTCGGGTTTTTGAACATCGGGTTTTGCGCACTTCGGTTTTTGCCAAAAGTCACAAATGGCTCTTGTAACTTTTGGCTCTTGTAACTTTTGGCTCTTGTAACTTTTGGCTTTTGCAACTGTTGGCTTTTGCAAAAATCTTTTTTTTTTTTTGCTGTTGTAGCTTTTGGCGTTTGAAAATTTTGGCTCTTGAGACTTTTCCTTTTGTAACTTTTAGCTTTTAAAACTTTTGGCTTTTGCAACTTTTGGCTTTTGCAACTTTTGGCTTTTGTGACTTTTGGCTTTTGTAACTTTTGGCTCTATTAACTTTTGGCTTTTGAAAATTTGGCTTATGAAACTTTTGACTTTTGTTACTTTTGGCTTTTGTAACTTTTGGCTCTTGTAACTTTTGGCTCTTGTAACTTTTGGCTCTTGTAACTTTTGGCTCTTGAAACTTGTGGCTCTTGTAACTTTTGGCTGTTGTAGCTTTTGGCTCTTGTAACATTTGGCTCTTATAACTTTTGGCTTTTGTTACTTTTGGATATTGCAACATTTGGCTTTTGTAACTTTTGGCTCTTGTAACTATTGGCTCTTGTAACTTTTGGCTCTTGTAACTTTTGGCTTTTGCAACTTTTGGCTTTTGCAAAAATATTTTTTTGGCAAAACCCGAA
The DNA here is from genome assembly GCA_028554685.1 of Agrotis ipsilon. Taxonomy (NCBI): domain Eukaryota; kingdom Metazoa; phylum Arthropoda; class Insecta; order Lepidoptera; family Noctuidae; genus Agrotis; species Agrotis ipsilon. The sequence continues at coordinate 17,364,187 of CM052967.1, forward strand.
GTGCGCCACTTTTGCACTTTTGGCTTTTGTAACTTTTGGCTTTTGTAACTGTTGGCTTTTGAAACTTTTGGCTCTTGAAACTTTTGGCTTTTGTAACTTTTAGCTTTTAAAACTTTTGGCTTTTGCAACTTTTGTCTTTTGCAACTTTTGGCTTTTGTGACTTTTGGCTTTTGTAACTTTTGGCTCTTGTAACTTTTGGCTCTTGTAGCTTTTGGCTCTTGTTACTTTTGGCTCTTGTAACTTTTGGCTTTTGTAACTTTTGGCTTTTGCAACTGTTGGCTTTTGTTACTTACTAACTTTAAAGCCTAAAGTTACAAAACCGACTTGAAACATTCGGATTTTTGAACTTCGGGTTTTGCACACTTCCGGTTTTGCCAAAAAAAACAAATGGCCTTTGTATCTTTTGGCTTTTTTGACTTTTGGCTTTTGTAACTTTTGGCTCTTGTAACTTTTGGCTCTTGTAACTTATCTCTCCTAATATACAGGGTGCTACACAAAGGTGTCGGTGCGAGGGTCGGGAGACGTGACGACGCATCCTGTCACCTCCTCTTAAGGAGGGTCGTGAGGATGCAGGGAGTTGTGATAAAGTTGTGAGGGATTATAAAAAGCTTAAGTACATAAAGGCAAAAAAAAATAAGTAAAAGGTTATGACATAATTTTAAAATTAATAAACTACAGCTGAGTTACCGTTGAGCAGGTGGCCAAGTGGTATCGGTACGTTCCGGGGTCACGGTAATTTGTTAGTCCCGCGACCCAGATAAAAGACACTTAGAAAAGCAAAAATTATTATTGACACAATGTCTTACAGGGTCAGGTTTTAGATTTATTGGCCTCTATAATATAGGATAGGGCCAAAACCTTGACCTTACCACTTTGTTACCAATAAAATAAAAGAAGGTAAATCCACGATCATCACCTAACAACCTCCTTACTCTCATTAATCTGAAACACGTCAGGAATGCACCATGCCCATGACTTGCACACATTGTGCAATCCCCCTTATTATGCCCATGACTTTGCGTTGCCAGGCGTCCGGATACAGCCGGACACAGTCAGGCTTTTTGGTTGCGTATCCGGCCAAATTAGACCGTGTCCGGCCTGTCCGGCTTTTGTTAGGCTTTGTGATTTCATAATTTTTTATACTAGTCATGATTTAGTCAGTGACGGATTAAGACTATTTGATGCCCTAAGCAATTGAAGCTTTTGGTGCCCCCCTCTCCACAGGTTTTTTTTCGTGATTAATAACATCAAATAGGTCGTCCCACCCAGGCCGGGACGGGAGTGACTGTCAGACTTGTACTGACTAAAATCCACGGTTATCGTTCAATAGTCCTTTACGTTCCAGGATTACGGTTACTGGATGAGATAGTCCCGCGAGTCCGGCAGTGCTTTCCCTCTAAAGGGGGGCACAGTCAGTTTGCTGATAGCTCTTTGAGGTGCACGTGGAACACGACGCGTCGTCGAACTGGAACAGCGTAGTCCGTGATCGCACGGCGAGTCACCCATTACTCGCCATCCGTATGACTGAGACTACGGTGGCCGGAAATCGCCTCGCGACGTCAGTTGTCGCGAGCGTCTATACAAGAGCGAGCGAAGCGAGCTCGTTTTTTTTTGCACCTTTCTAGTATCTGCAATAAATAAGGTAACCAGGCCTATACACGATGGAATAGCGAGCGAAGCGAGCTATAAAATTGAAGCAGTTTCAGTAAGTTTTTGGTGACGTGAGAGTGAGACGTGATGCCCATGGGGGCACCAGAAGAAGCACAATAAAATCTGTATTTAGGATTTTTTTGTGCTTCTTCTGGTGCCCCCCCCAGACGTGATGCCCTAGGCAATTGCTTAATTTGATTAAGGGTTAATCCGTCACTGGATTTAGTATCCTCTCCGCCTACTTCACACGTGTCTTGCGCAAGCGAGTGACTAGCACGCTAGCAGAGCTCGCTTTCGTCTTTGCACGGCGAGAGGAACCGTTAAGTTGCACCGAACCTTCCTTTAGTTTTAAGAATTGAATCGTATTATATTAGGACAAAAAGTAAGATATCCGGGCTTTTCACCTGAATGTCCGGCTAAATTGACTGGTCTGTCCGGATTTTCGGTTTTAAGACCTGGCAACCCTATGCCCACTCAATGCACGCTCATACTCGTATCTATACACACACCCTAGGTAGTGTGGATTGAGAATAGCGTGTTATCTGCGATCGAGAGAACTCATATTGTTGGGTCACGTTCAAATTTTGACGTAAATAATAATAATATTCCACAACTATCACACAACGCCATCTACTCTCAAGCTAAGCAGAGCTTGTGTTATGGGTACTAGACAAGTGATAAACATACTTATATATTTCTTTATAGATAAATTACACCCAGACACAGAACAAATGATCGTGCTCATCACATAAACATTTGTCCTGGGTGGGAAACGACCCCCGGCAGCAGCCAGGGTCACTAATAACCACTAGACCAACGGGCTAGTAAAATAGGGGGTCGGGGGTCATTTTTTATTTGAGATCTGCACAAACGATTTTTGTAAAAAGTTTTATTTACATAATGCAAGGAATTGCATGATGATGAAGAAGTTGCTTCTCCTATTAGGAAATAGTATAGGTTTGTCTAGTAAGGACATAGTGGATGGTGTGGATACCTTATTAAAATTAAACAGGAAAGCTGATGTTGTGTGCTTTTCCATATTCTGACAGGTTTAGTGATACTGAAAACAACCGTATACAACGTGTAACGGTAAACGCGCAAAACCTGTGCTGGGATAACTCAGCCCATGTTACTGAACAATATTTGTTCTAAGACTTTTGAAAATTCGCAAAAAAAAAATATTTTTCATACTGATGGGCCCGATCAATTTCTCATTTAGTATGTTTTTTTTTTTAAGTCTTAGAACAAACATTGTTCAGTAACAGAGGCTGAGTTACCCCACGAGAGTTTTTGCGCATTTAACGTTACACGTTGTATAGTTAAACAGCGACCGCTCAACAACAACACAAATTCCCACACCACACTATAGAATTAACTGAATATTACAAAGCACTTCGCGAATCACTCCACATTATTATATCACCTCTTCACTCCACGATAACCGCATTGTAAAATAACAAACGCAACGATAATAACACACATCTGCAACTCATTGCTTCTGACATTACCGCAGGCGTTTCAAATATCAAATTGAAAATCAATTTTATCCTTTGAAAGGTAGCCTTGGGAGAGTAAACGTCACAATAATACGGATGGCCTTTAGTCGTCGTTAGCAAGGATGACTGGTCATTTCTGCATGTCCTCTCGCTACCCATTATGTGTGAATATACCTAGTATACGCTGGGCGACGTGACCTCATCAGGTATTCTGTGTGGGTTTCTTGTAAGCGCATGTCTGTTAATTTAATAGGTGGTAGGTGCTAAATGCATCTAATGATGTTGTTGGTTCCAGGTGTTTTATGTGTCTAGAATTTGTCTTTTTACTAGTTTTGTAGCATTTTAGAGCATGTGAAGTTTAGTTAATGACGGGACCCCTCTAGAGGGCCGAAGCATGCCGGGGTCGCGGGACTTATTTCATTACCGCGATCCCGAAACATAGAGGGCTATTGAAGGACACCGTAGATTTTAGTCAGTACAAGTCTGACGGTCCAGCCCGGGGTGGGAGGACTCATTTGATGATTTTACCACGTAAAAAAAAGGGGCAAGTGCAAATAAAACTTTTTATAAATAATTATGTACATTAAATGTTTTATTTTTATGTTTAATGAGCCTTCACATAAAATAAACCAAATACCTAGTGATGATGAACAAACTGATACCCATTTTGACTAAAACTACGCAAAATGTAAACAAATTGCGCCTTCAATCTTCTATTCAGCAATTCCAGTGTGGGAACGAGATGGCGCTAGATGACTTGTATAGCTCTGTCTCTTTCCCACAATGGAATTACTGTCTTTATGACGTCATGGTAGGCCACCTGAGCTCAGCTTCTAGAGTTTATCCAGTACTTTTCATTTTAGAAATCCAGTCAAAAATATATTCAATTAAAAACTTACTAATATTGCACAAATCGCAGTAAGAGCGATGTATTGTTTATTTTAACTGGCCTGTTGGTCTAGTGTTTAGTGACCCTGACTGCTATGCCGGAGGTCGTGGGTTCGATTCCCACCCAGGACAAATGTTTGTGTGGTGAGCACTATCATTTGTTCTGTGACTGGGTGTAATTTATCTTTAATATGTATGTACATATTTAGAAATATTTAAGCATGTTTATCAGTTGTCTAGTACCCATAACACAAGCTCTGCTTAGCTCGGGACTAGATGGCGTTGTGTCATAGTTGTGGAATATTGTAGTATTATTATTATTTTCTAAAAACTCCCCACTGGTATACGTTACGTATCGTAACCTAAATATGTTGTTAGCATTATCCTCTTGGTCCGCGCTGAGTGCCCACCGTCTCAAACCTCACTTAATTTGTTTTTAAATAAACCCTTATACCCATGTTCATGGTACTACGTCTCCTTGTCCCGAAAGAAAAACAAAAAGGAGGTTTGTTTCTGTAAACAGTAGATCCTTTTTGTTAATCTTTTGATGGACTACTTGACTTCAAATCTTGTTTACAATTTGGCTATTTTACTCAAAAACTTTAATTATCCGAAATATGTAGGTTTAGGATTTAAAAAAAATTGGCAAGTATTTTTTATTTTTTTATATTACTTATAGGCGATATGACATCACTCCTTAATTTCGAAGCGTTTTATCTTTGTCAATATTCATTTATTTGAAAAAACAAAAAAACTTGTTATTTTTTTTCAATAATCTATCTGACAGATTGCTATAGCATAGCTATATGATTTTCAATTCTTTTATGCAGTAAGCTACTACCGTATTTTTGAAAATTATTAGGTTTGCTATGTATTTGCTTGTGAAAATGATTTGTTAATTAAATCGAGATAGAACGCAGATTTTTAAAAAAACAAGATAAAAGGACATTTTCGCAGCGACCCAGCAAACTATTACGCTGTAACCTAATGAACTTATTATCTTTCTTATATAGGTAATGTTAATTGTCTGACTTTACGACTTAATTAAAAAGAATGCAGACACATTGAGAGCAAAACAATTATTTTTTTAAATTTATGAGGGTAGACTATAAATCTTCCTCATCCTTGAACAACAAAAACAACAAACAATTAGCGTGGGAAGGAGACAGCATAGCCCACTTTCGATGAGTGTAAACAAGACAACAGATCAATGCAACAATCGAACATCGCTAATGAAATAGTGAACGCACTTTGACAGATAGTCGCCACAATGAAATGAAAATCAGAAAGACCATTCCACAAAACATACCTTAATGAATACTTCCTAGTAAAGAAGTGAATTATTACCGTGACCCTGAAACGTAAAGGGCTATTTAACGACACCGTGGATTTTAGTCAGTATGACTTTGACAGTCCCTTCCCCCTGCCCTGGGAGGACTCATTTGATGATTTTATCACGATTAATAAAAAAAAAATGATAAGCGTAAACATGAAAAGGCAAAACACTGAATTCTCAAGGAGCACTAAAACACCTTTAATTCATAAAGCATAATAACCCCAAAAATGGTGGATATAAAAACTGGAACCAACAGGCAGGCAATAAACCCATCACATAAGTATTATGAAAGTCGCATGTCATAGCGGAAAAACTACCAATATGCACTGACATAGCATTCTCGTTGCTTTCCGAACTTGCAACTATGCTGATGCAGTCACTTCGACAATTTTTTTTTTCGTGGTAAAATCATCAAATGAGTCCTCCCACCCGGGCAGACTGTCAGACTTGTACTAATATGTGCTTGTACTGACTAAAATCCACGATGGCCTTCAATAGCCCCTTATGTTCCGGGGTCACGGTGATGGAATGAGTCCCGCGACCAAGCATGGAACCATGGAATCTATTTATATTGCTTTGTCTTTAGACAAAGATACAGCATGCAGAATTGCAGACACACTCGTCAGACGTTCGTCATACGCACTCTTTGTGAAGCACTAGAACTGGCCTAAACTGAGTGAACCTTCTGAACTCATTCTACTTAGTGTCCCCACTTATCCAACACGCATGATATCCGCTTGCTTCGAACAAACTTTGATAAAATTGATAAGAGCGCGTCGTCCGTGTCCATTGGAGTAATTTATTTAGACCTTTGAGCCTATCACGACATCTACACTCACAAGGTTTCACGTTTGCTCAGTAATCAGTAAGTCCGCAACATGGGCGCACGGAACTTGAAAGTGTTACAAGTGATTTCTGGGTGGCAAGCAGTGGAATTAATTCTAACTTGTGTGTTCGTGGGCATTTGGCAAATTATCGAGATTTCTGTGAAGAGACTATGGAAAGGACATAGAAGGAAGATGGAGGATACTTCGCCGGTTGAGCTCACCATAGACTCGTCTATTGGGACTCATTGTTATATCAAAGTTATGGTGAGTAAAAAAAATAATAAGGGGTAGCTTATATCCTACTATCCTACTAAATTATAAACGTGAAAGTTTGTATGTGTGGATGGATGTTTGTTACTCTTACGCGCAAAAACTACTGAACGGATTTTGTTTATTTTTGGTACACAGATAGTTTATAACCTGGATTAACACATAGGATAGTTATTATCCCAATTTAATGTTCCCACGGGAGTTGTAGCGGGTGAAACCGCGGGCAACAGCTAGTCTATTCTATTTTCCTAACCTTCACTGTTTCTCAGACGGTAATGATAATAATTATCAAATAAAACTATGTTTTCAATGCTGTTTATTGATTAAAATTTAATGTTTTTAACTGTGCCAAAACATAAACAGATAAAAAATATTAATTGATTAATTAAAGGTAAGATTAATTAATCAGTTGTTAAACAAACTCTGTTTTTAATGTAAACAGTTCCCAATGCGTTCATGATTTGCATCATGTATTTCACTGAATAGATCAGCTGATAGAAGAAAAAACAAATTACACTCAACAAGGGTGTATTTTTTTTTTCTTTTTTGCCGGCTATGAAGGTGTCAAATATTCTGTCAGTATCATGTGGTGGGTCTATTCTTCAACTATCTACTATTTTCCCCTAACTAGTCGTGCAAACTTTTTAATGTCCTGCGAAGAGTTTTCAAAAGTCCCTCTTCAGCACTTTCTTTATAAAAGGAACTTTGGTGTTTATCTAGGCCTAGAGTTAGTGGATTTTATAAGCAGACTAGCTGACCTGGCAAACTTTGTACCGCCTCAGAATCATTTTTTTGTCACCTTTTAAACCTTCCCTGGACTTCCACAAATAATTCAAAACCAAAATTATCCAAATCGGTCATGCCATTTGTTTTCTGTTAAAAACCTTTTACTATTCATTCCGGTCCTGCTCTAGGGAAAGAAAAGGGCTTTGCAATTTATAATTCCATACTAATATGTGTCCATACTATCTACTAGTGGTTGGGTATTATGAAAGGAGCCAGCCCCAAGTGGTGTTAAAAACACTGTACGCCGTTTCCAAATGCCACCCTGAACAGCTAGAAAAACTGTGTTACCTGAACTAGCAGCTTCTGGATCCACTCGATCCATATTCGCTTTTCATCAGACAAGGTCCAAAAGGAAAAAAACTGGTATAATTATGTGAATACGAGAAGTTGAGATGGTCCTGTTACGTGATCTGATCAGGTACAATAATCTTACAAAGTGTCCTATGTCGCTTCTCGTAAAATATCGATAAGTATGGACCACATTTGGTTTACCGAAAATCTTACCAAACTAAGTGATACAGGGTCGCGGGACTTATTCCATCACCGTGACCTCGGATTATAAAAGGCTTTAGAAGTACACCGTGGATTTTAGTCAGTACAAGTCTGACAGTGATCCCGCCCCGCCCGGGGTTCCCGGACTCATTTGATGATTTACCACGAAAAAAAAACTAATTGATTCGGCAGATGATGAATCTGATCATACTCAGAATTCATAATTAATATCTTGTGACACATCGTTAAATCCACAACATGATTCCTTACATCAGATAGCAAAATGATTACTCACAACTTTCTCTGAACAAAACAAATGAACTAATCAATCCTTTATCATATTTACAGGGAGTCAAATACCACTACGTGGAAACTGGGCCAAGAACAGGACAGAAAGTCCTGATCCTCAAAGACGCACCGGACTCCGGCAACCTTTGGGGACCGAACTGGGCGAATGTGGTTAGACGGCTGGCGGAAGCTGACCATCATGTAGTGACCCTAGACTTGAGAGGAACTGGGGGCAGTGAAGGAGGGTCGAGGAGTGATCTATCTCCTCCGAGGGCTGTTGAGGAGCTGTCAGCGTTGCTGAAGGCCTTAGGAGTGTCGGAAAACAGACAGGCTGTTGTCATTGGATTTGGTGTTGGGGGAATGCTTGCGTGGTAAGATCAATTTTTATGTTTATCGGGTTATGACGTAATTTAAGGACCTATTCGACTATTTCTTAAAAGTTTGTTGAATAGCTCCTTACGTCTTGAAGGAAAGCTGACCTCGCGGGATCGCGTCAGTTTGTGAAATGTAAATTACAATACCTCTTTCCTATGGAACAGAAAACATGGATACTTATTTACAGTCACTCTATGCCAAACGCCTGGTATTCAGTTGCAATCGATTAGTCTGCTTTATAGTTAACCACAACATAGATTGAAGGCTAGACAGATAGCAGGCGAACATAGAAACGTGTTGCAACGACGTGGGGGCCAATTCTCCAAATTTCTAATGACGTCATTTTTTCGACAAATTTTAAAAGTTGCTATTCTGGGGATGGTAAATTCGCCATTTGTCGAAGGCTAACGTTAGAGTTCAGTAAAATTTGTCGAGAAAATGACGTCATTAGAAATTTTTGTCGAGTTCGACACCATCTCTAAAACCGAGAATTGGCTGACATGACTTTTTTACCGTCAACGTCATTTGTAACCCTGTTCCAAACACTACATAGTATAAACCTCCTACCTTTTGCACCATCTTTCCTGACCTGCACAACTCCAGGTTATCAACCTATCAATTCCAGGTCACCATCAGGAGACTTTACAGCTTCGAAAATACAATGATAAACTTAACGAAAAGTTATCGTTAACCAAAATCACGCCACTGGCCACAAATAAATCCAAAAATAGTTTAGTTGAATACATCTATATCTATACATATAATAAAATAGTAGGAAAGTCAAAACTGTACATTGAATATTTTTTTAAAAGAATACTTGGGATGTGATCTACAATCGATACCGAAGCCAAAAATATAGTTTTTAGAATTTTTGTCTGTTTGTCTGTTTATCTGTTTGTCTGTTTATCTGTTTTTCTGTATGTATGTCCGGGATAAACTCAAAAAGTACTGGACGGATTTGAATGATTCTTTTTTTGTTGTATAGGGATAAAGTCTGGTCAAAACATAGGCTATAAATTATTCTGGAAACTTGAACACCTGGCGCAGAACCGTAACAGACCAGCTAAACTATAAGAGATACAAAAATGGTGCGATAGCAAAAAGTGTTCCACGTGATAAGCATTTTCTGCTGGGAGAATAAAATTGAAGATCTGGAACACCTGATGTGGAACTCCAAGAGCCCAGCTACACTATAACATGTACAGGAATGACGTCTTAGCAAAAGTTTTTCAGCTTGATGAGCACTATTTGTTTATGTATAAAAATTTAAGATATGGAACACCTGATATGGAAATCAAAGCTATCACTAATTTCACATACAGTGACATACAACATAAGCTGGGATTTCTTCCACGCAGTAAAGGCGGTAACAGTTTAGGACCGATTTTCAATGACGATGAATATTATTGTACTCTACTGGCCAAAAGCCATTATTTTTTTGCCGGGCTCTTGATGTTGGGTAATAGACTTTTCAGATCTTAGCTTTTGACGATCCCGTTGTCGCTGGCATAAGCAACAGGATACGCGTACGAAGTCGCGGGCAGAAGCTAGTTATCTGATAATTAAAAATAAATTAATAATTTAAGTACCAGAAAAAACATTATGAAGATAATATCTTGTCTATGGCGAAATGTAGAAAGTTAGGAGCAGAATAAGAGCAATAGGTAAGTCGTAGATTATAAGTACGAATCTATACGGCTGACTTTACTCTGAGCAATTTTTTAAATCATCATTGCTCTCTAAAGTATAATATTGGTGATGGTAACGATCGCGAAGAAAGCCAGCACTTTCAAATACACCAAAATTCGGATAATTAAATTTCCACATCGCACATTATATAAATTGAATAGCTAGGTTGACAGATCATCGTGTTTATAGTCTGTCGACATTGATCTTCCGATTCAAATGAGTTTCGCAAATGTGTGCTGGCCTAGCGGCGATCTCCAGTCACCGTAGGCGCGGGCATGCGGGCAGTGAGTAAAGGGCAAATCGCTGCCCGACCATGGACCATGCCCGGGTCGACGGCGCGTTGTGTGTTCCACGCGCGCCTCAAAGAGCGTCATCATGATGACGGGGCCTACAGAGGGCCAAAGCCTGCCGGGGTCGCGGGACTTATTTCTTTACCGTGACCCCGGAACATAAAGGGCTATTGAAGGACACCGTGGATTTTAGTCAGTACAAGTCTGACAGTCCCTCCCGCCCTGCCCGGGGTGGGAGGACTCATTTGATGATTTTACCACGATAAAAAAAAAAGAAATGTGTGCCTAGAAGTTACGTAGGTACGTAAAGGTACAGACGTACTCGTACGTCATACGTCAGAAGACGACTAATACAAGATGACTGACTAATTGAATAAATAGAAACTCCATAATTCTCCACCAGCTCAAAGTCCAAATGCTACCACAGAAATGCGACCTACTGAACCTACATACAAAGTCCAAACTTAAATATTATTTTACTACCAGGGGCCTAAGTCTACTAATTTATAAACGTTACAATGGTCTCTCAATGGTGTGTTTTTGACAGTTTTTGTATGGCAAATCTGTCAAAAACTTACCATTGAGAGACCATTGTGACGTATATAAATTAGTAGACTTAGGCCCCTGATTAACAAGTTGTGCCTAATCCCAGCCTCGCGCGATACCTGAACTCTGTACTCGGTATCTATTTTATTTAAAGCTAAAAAAATCATACGAGTAGCTTATCAGATAGGGTCGTTGTACGAGCACAATTCGTCTACCATGCGTCTACGCAAGTACAGTCGTGTACATGACTGATTGTGGACCCATTGGTGCGTTACGTAGCGGCGATTTTATGCCACAACTGCGTTACGTCGGCGTAACGCAATAGGGCACGTGAGCCGTCATACCTTTTATTTATCGTGGTAAAATCATCAAATGAGTCCTCCCACCCCGGGCAGGGCGGGAGGAACTGTCAGACTTGTACTGACTAAAATCCACGGTGCCCTTCAATAGCCCTTTATGTTCCGGGGTCACGGTAATGAAATAAATCCCGCGAGCGGGCCGTCACAGTTGCAGGGAAACGAGCGGACCTTGTCCACGCACCTCTCTCAACTCTGCGACAACGCAATGCACTAATTGAGTCTCAGTCTAATTTGTTTAACGCTTAGCAAGATTCTACAGTCACTTTTTTATTAAATGATAATGATATTTATTTTGTAAATTGGATATAAAAAACACTTTTACACGTCATCTATATATATAAAATTCAAAACTGACTGACTGATCTGACAACGCACAGCCCAAACCGCTGGGCATAGAAACTTGAAATTTGGCATAAGCCCTCCTTATACCACGTAGGTGAGCACTAAGAACGGATTTTGCGAAATTCGGCCCCTAAGGGGTTGTTTTTGGGGTTGATAGTTTGTACGAAACTTCGCTACTGCAGGTGCTAGGAATTCCAAATTCTGCATGGGGTGTCTTTTTAGAACGTAGATTCTCACCATGACGGGATTTTGCGAAATCCGACCCCTGAGGGGTTTGTTTTTGGGGTCGATAGTTTGTATGAAACTTGGTTACTACAACTGCTAAACGTCTCAAATCTTGTATGCCGGGTTCTTTTTAAGATGTAAAAGCTCAACAAGTTAAAAAAATTGTGAAACTTGACCCCTAAGGGGTTGTTTTTGGGGTTGATAGTTTTGAGATCTAATTTTTTACACATGGATTCTTTGTTGGACGTAAGTGATACTAAAGACGGGATTTTGTGAAATTCGACCCCCAAGGGGTTGTTATTGGGGTTGATAGTTTGTATGAAACTTTGTTACTACAAGTGCTAGGAGTCTCAAGACGTAAGTGATGGTTAAAACGGGATTGATGTATTGATAGTTAGAGGTCTCAAATTTTTCAGGAGGTTCTACTTTAGACATAGGTTCTTACTAAGTGAGCATCTTGCGAAATTCAACCCCTTAAGAGTAGTTTTGGGGTTGTTAGCAAGGAATCCCAATATATTCATTGGGGTTATTTTAAGAACGTAGGTACCACCCAAGACGTAGATAGAAATTTTGTTGAATATTGATTTAGATTTTCGAAAAGTATCCCTTATAGAGGGTGGCTGGGAGTAAAAATTCACAAAAGCAAAGTTCGAAAATCACGCGGACGAAGTCGCGGGCGGAGTGCTCGTAATCAATATTTTTAAAGCTAGATGAGGCCGGTGTTTCGTACCTGAAGAAGAAACAGCCGAAACAAACTCAGAGGTCACAGTCTCTTTTAAAGTCCAGACATTGTTCAGGTCATACGAGGACCATGCGGGTGACGGTCTTTTGAAGAAAGAACCACACAGATTTGAGTGGACCTGTCCAGTCAGTGCAAGCATTTGTCGGTGATCGTGTAGCTCGACTTAGACCTCAAGGAGCTCAACGACACGACGAACAATACCAAAGAAAGGACATTTGGGTAGGCCGGTTAAAGTACTCAAATTGAATGACAATGACAATTTAATTTAGCCCAATTTTAATACGATTTAATTGAGTACGGAAATGCTACATTAAAATTGCAATCAATAAGAGAAAATCTGTTTTATAAATAAAAATAATATCAGTGTTCATGACTGTACCCCGGAAATGATCGTACGATATGTTAATCATTTTGTTTGGACAATCATTACTTACAATGTCGTCAGAAACTGCCCTTTGGACACAATAATGAGTCTGTTATAGATGTCGGAGTCCTCTCATTCCTCTGAATTAATTACTAATGCGATTGGAAAATCCTATTGCCAAAGAATGAGGCTAAGATTTACTTACTACTAGGTTTAAATTACTTAGGCTCTAAGGATTTTACCAAGCAAACGTTCAGTCTGATGAACTGTACACCCTTAGTACGAGATTTCAGTATTTGAGACGTAAAGTAAACTGGAACTTTGACAATTTCAAATTTTTCAAGGAAAAAATTAGTTCCTTCTTCGTACACCAGAGGCGCTGTTTCATTTTTTCGTAGAGGATACGCTTAATTACTGAAAAGACTCTGTAAAGTAAAATAGTGAAAACTCGTTCTAGGGGTACTGATGAGCATCCGGACGCGACCACTGAAGTTGGTCGCATGCCAGAGGGTCATGGCTATCCGGATGATCCGGGGATACCGCACGATCGCCGGCGAAGCGGCGAACCTGCTTGCCGGATTACTACCCTGGGATCTGGAGGCGACTGCCCTCCAGCACGTCTATGAGTGGCGTGTGGAGGCGCAGCGCCGGGGCGAGACCCCGCTGCCTCGAGAAGTCGAGGCGTGGCGGGAAGAGCTCCGGCGCGAGCTCAGGGTAGTATGGATTGGACGACTGTCGCAACCGACGGCCGGGCACGCCGCAATCGCGGCGGTAAGACCCCTCTTTGAGGAGTGGCTGGAGAGACGTCACGGCGTCCTGACCTATCGCATGACGCAGGTCCTCACCGGACACGGAAGTTTCGGGAGGTACCTGTGGCTGATGGGGAAGGAGGAAACGCCGGGGTGTCACCACTGCGAAGATCGCCCGGAGGACACAGTAGAGCATACGGTGCAAGACTGCCCAGCTTGGGCAGAGCACCGACGTGTCCTCACGGCGGCGATAGGCGGAGACCTCTCGCGCCCGGCATTGGTTTCGGCCATGCTGCGGAGCGAGACGGAGTGGGAAGCGGTCGCCGCCTTCTGCGAGGCAGTAATGCTCGTGAAGGAGGCGGCGGGCCGCGAGAGAGAGAGGACAGCGTCCTCCCTCCGCCCCAACCGCAGTGGTGTACGCCCACGGCGCCGTACGTCGCAAGACGATCTCCGGCCACCGTAGGCGCGGGCATGCGGACAGCGAGTAAAGGGCAACTCGCTGTCCGACCATGGACCATGCCCGGGTCGACGGCGCGTCGTGTTCCACGCGCGCCTCAAAGAGCTGTCAGCAAAATGACGGGGCCCCCTCTCAGAGGGCCAAAGCCTGCCGGGGTCGCGGGATTTATTTCTATTACCGTGACCCCGGAACATAAAGGGCTACTGAAGGACACCGTGGATTTTAGTCAGTACAAGTCTGACAGTACCTCCCGCCCTGCCCGGGGTTGGAGGTCTCATTTGATGATTTTACCACGATAAAAAAAAAAAAAAAAAAAAAAAAAGGGGTACTGATGGAATATTAGTTACTAGCTTCTGCCCGCGGTTTCATCCGCGTCATGTTAGGAGTTTGGTCCTATAGTCCCGTCTCCATCAGTTCCCTTGAAGAGCGCTATTTCCACGACGTCGGGGTATCTTCAGTGGTGGCTGGGGCGAGAGGTAGAGGATGTCTTTTCCCTCACGCATTCCGACTGCTAACCATTCCCCTTAATTGCCACTGAATCTTGAGGTACCTCCCGAAACGAAAAAAAACGAAAACCGGTAGGACTGCGTCAGACTGAAGATGAGGACGCAGCCCGTAGCCTTTCCAAACGATCCTTAAAGTAGGCCGGTCAATATCGACATAAAAAAACCAAACATTGCAAACGCGCATGTAACTACGATTCTTTTATATGTTGTTAGGTCCCTTTAGAGTATTTAACACTGGAGGCGACTGCCCTCCAGCGCGTCTATGAATGGCGCGTGGAGGCGCAGCGCCGGGGCGTAAACCCGCTGCCTCGAGAAGTCGAGGCGCGTCGGGAAGAGCTCCGGCGCGATCTCAGGGCAGTATGGAGGACACGACTGTCGCGACCGACGGCCGGGCACGCCGCAATAGCGGCGATAAGACCCCTCTTTGAGGAGTGGCTGGAGAGGCATGACGCAGGTCCTCAACGGACACGGATGTTTCGGGAGGTACCTGTGTCTGATGAGAAAGGAGGAAACGCCTGGGTGTCACCACTGCGAAGATCGCCCGGAGGACACAGTCGAGCATACGGTGCAGGATTGCCACACTTGGGAGGCCTCATTTGATGATTTTACCACGTGAAAAAAAAAAAATTATTTAACACCCAAGTTTGATAACCCTGTTCTGTCAATGTCAATGTCGAATCAAAATCGCACTTAACCAGTTTTTACTTTTGGCGATTATCAGTACGGAATTAAACTATATGATGTAAAAGTAAGTTTTAATCACATGAACAACATGGATATAAGTTTCACAAAGGTTTTACAAAAGTTTTTGTACAAAGTTCTGCCTTTTTTTTTGGCGGGACGTCGAAACATCATGCCCGTCTGTCATTTTTCGGTGTTGCCACCTCTCATAAATCTTTGTCGCCACACCACCCCCCTACGGAGAAAAAGAAGTTATTAGAAATAACAAAAATCGTCGCAGTCGTTAAACTTAACGCGACGACCGGATCGGGTAGTAACGGGTCTTTTGTCTTGGGTGGTAGTATCTGTTGTTTGGGGCGTTAATTTAGTATCTGATTGGCTCCCAGGTGGTGAACTACCTGAGGGCGACGCATCTATGGCAGGATTTTCGAAGTTATCGTGTTCGGTGAACGCTGGTTTGACGCGGTCAACGCTCACTACAACCCTTTTTCCCTTAATGTCTAAAGTAAGAGTCTTACCATCGGCAGCACGCGTGAGTATAGCATAGGGGCCTATGTACGGAGGTTGCAATGGGCGTCTAACCGTGTCATCACGAATAAAGACATGTGAAGCTGTCGACAAAGCCTTCGAAATGAAAAAGGTAGGTTTTGAATGGCGGGATACTGGAACTGGTCTGAGAGCGGCCATCTTTCGTCGTAGTCGTATGACCAAATCAGCCGGGTCTTCGGATTGATCTGAGCTAACAGGAGTCAACATTTCCCCGGGCAAACGCAGGGTTTCACCATAAAGCATTTCTGCAGCGGTGGCTTTAAGGTCTTCCTTAAAAGCTGTTCGCATCCCGAGAAGAACGAAAGGCAGGGCGCGTACCCATGTATCATTATGGCACATAAGAGCAGCTTTTAAATGTCGGTGGACTCGCTCTATCATGCCGTTTGCACAAGGGTGGTATGCGGTTGTCCTGATACGTTTTGTGGCGAAGGTCTGCATAAGTCGACGAAACAAATCTGACTCGAATTGAGTTCCTTGATCTGTAGTTATCACCGACGGTACGCCAAAACGAGATATCCACTCTCGGATGAATGTATCAGCCACTTCTTCCGCAGTAATGGAGCGCATGGGCCAGACCTCTGGCCACCTAGAAACTCTGTCAATGGCTGTTAGACAATAGCGAAATTCGTTGCACACAGGGAGAGGTCCCACAATATCCATGTGGACGTGCGCGAAACGCCCAGATGGTTGGTCGATGTTACCTAAGGGAGCAGTATTGTGTCGTGAGATTTTGCTGCGTTGGCAAGCCTCGCAAGCTTGAGCCCACCGGCGCGAATCTTTCCTGATGGACGGCCATACGTAACGGTCAGTAAGAAGGCGAGTGGTAGCTCTTACGCCAGGATGACTCAGGTTGTGTAGTTTATCGAACGCTGCCCGGCGAAACGAAGGGGTTAAATAGGGACGAGGTTTTCCGGTCGACATGTCACATTCTACAAAAGTGCCGGTCCCCGGGATGTTAACCTTAGTTAAATTAAGATTTGAATCTCCTTTGCGCAAGTCAGCGAGCTCGCAATCGGTCTCCTGGGACTTAGAAAGAGCCTCATAGTTGTCGTCTACTGAAACTGCTTCAATTCGAGACATTGCGTCAGCAACAATGTTGTCTTGACCTTTTATGTAACGAATGTCAGTTGTAAACTGGCCAATAAACGATAGCTGGTTTAACTGCGACGGCGGAAGCTTTTCTCGGCGCTGCACGAAAGCGTATAGCAACGGCTTGTGGTCGGTGTAGATCGTCACATGTTGAACCTCCAGGATGTAGCGGAAATGCTGAACGCTTTCATACACCGCTAACAGTTCCCGGTAATACGCAGGCCACTGCGACTGCTGTGGGGTCAATTTTTTACTGAAGAAAGCCAAAGGGCGCCACTGACCACTGACTTGCTGCTGAAGACAAGAACCTACATGGACACTAGAAGCGTCTGTGAATAATCCGAGAGGCGCGTCGTTTGCCGGATGCTGTAATAGTGTTGCATTTGAAAGACTGGTTTTGCACGCTTCAAAATGCTCCAGGAGCTTGGGTGACCATGTAAATGGTTTAGCACCTTTGCTGTTGGTCGCAACTACGGCCTCGATCAGAGGGGCCTGAAATTGGGCGGCGTGAGGAATGAACCGACGATAATAATTTAGCATCCCGAGAAAACGGCGCACCCCTTGGACTGTTTTCGGGGGTGGGAATTCAAGGAGGGACTGAATTCGATCGTGAGGGGGGCGAGTGCCCTCTGGGCTGATATGAAACCCTAAAAACACGACCTCTTTTACGCCCAAAACACACTTAGATGGGTTGATGACAATACCAAAATTTTGCAAGCGCTCGAAGAGAATCCTCAGGTGCTTTCTATGCAGATCCTCATCTGCTGAAAAGACGAGGATATCATCCACGTATGGAAAGACAAAATCGAGACCCCGTGTGACCTCATCAATAAACCTTTGAAATGTTTGGCCAGCATTTCGTAGTCCAAAAGTCATAAAAGGGAACTCGAAGAGGCCAAACGGGGTAACGATGGCGGTTTTTGGGATGTCCTCTTCGGCGACAGGTATTTGATGATACGCTTTCACCAGGTCTATGGTGCTGAAAACGTTAGCACCCGAAAGGTTATGCGCAAAATCATTAATGTGCCTAACTGGATACCGGTCGGGAATTGTCCTAGCGTTCAAAGCGCGATAATCTCCACATGGACGCCATGATTGATCTTTTTTAAGGGTCAGGTGTAGTGGGGAGGACCACGAGCTCTGAGAAGGTCTTGCTATGCCATTTCGCACCATGTCCTCAAACTCTGTTTTGGCGGCAATCAGCTTCTGCGGGGCCAAACGCCGAGAGCGGCAGGAGATAGGTGGTCCATCTGTAGTCCGTATGTGGTGTACGGTATTATGTTTAATTAATCGAGGCAGTCCAGGTGGTTTGACGATATCTGGGAACTCTGCTAGCACTTGTGCAAAAGAAGAGTTCGAGGAACCAATAGCTTTGACACTGGACTGCTCAGTGGTAGCGGCGAAAGCCATGGCGTTCAGACCAGTGGTGCCATCAACAATTTTTTTAGAGTGACAGTCTGGCAGTAGATGGTAGTGTGCCAAAAAATCTGATCCTATGATTGCTGTACTGACGTCAGCCACTACAAATTGCCAATTGAAGTCCCGGCGTAGTCCGATGTCAAGCTTGAGGTTGACAGTTCCATATGTCTTTATGCTGCTGCCATTAGCGGCGCTGAGCTCCCAGTCGGTGGATTTTCTCTGTCCTCGAAGCCAGCTATACGGATAACAGCATAGGTCAGATCCAGTATCAATAAGGAACTGGTGTTTAGTTTCCTTATCAGTGACAAATAGACGGCGGCCATTGTGTGTAATAGCACAGCAATCAGTGGCCCCCTCTACTGATTGCTGTTGAAGTTTTCCTTCCAGGAGCAAGGCGTAGTGCACCGGGTAGCTTTAGCACCAAACTTTTTGTGGTACCAGCAAAGTTTGGGTTCCGGTGTGTCATTTCGGCTTTTGCTGCTCGAAGCAGACCTTGTGCGGGATCGACCACGTTGTTGTGAGACCGTAAGAGCAGCTATCTGACTGGTTAATTGGGTGATGCATTCCTTAAGGCAAGACAATTCATCAGACTCCTTGTTCAGGCTATATACTTTTTGGGGGCCCGGTGTCACCTCAATTATTTTGTCGGCTAACTCTGCCAACTTGTCCGTACCAAGGTCGGCTTGGGCAGCAAGGATAGCTTGCACCTGATTAGGCAGACGACGCATCCACAGTTGATGCAGTATCCCTTCGTCTTTTGACTGGCCAGCTAAGGAACGAAGGCGGCGAAGGAAGGCTGAAGGTTTTTTATCACCTAGCTCTTCAGCACTCAGGAGCCGCTCGACCCGTTGCTGCTCTGATGATGACAATCGACGGATGAGTTCCTCCTTCAGAATTTGGTATTTATTTGTCTCGGGAGGGTTCATAACAATATCCTCGATTTCTCCTACCATTTGTTGGTCGATCATGCTAACTATGTGACTGAATTTGGTTATGTCATTATTTATGCCAGCTAGATGGAATTGGGCTTCTGCCTGGGCAAACCATACAGCCGGTCTGTCTGCCCAGAAGGGTGGTAATTTTATGGAAACCTTGCAGACTTGCTCCGTTGGGGTGTATGGTTTAGATTCTTGCTGAGTGTTAAGCTGTGCCTGTAGTGCTGCATTCTTGGCACGCAGGTCATCCAGTTGTGTCTGAAGTTCAGCGTCTGACATGATTCAGAATGTTGATCTATAATATACAGACAAATACCACCACCCACAATATAATTTTGTACTGAAACCGTTCACCGCAGGTGGGAGATGTAAAGCGACAGCAAAAAACCCAGGTTATTGTGTGTAGCAATAGTAAGTAGAATTTTGGTAACAATCATATGATGCTAAATTTATATACACCAGAACCAGTAACAAGGTTAGAACACAACCCGGCTAATACATAAATAAATGTTTGAGTACACATGCAACTGGATTACAATATTTGGAACAGAATTGTCATGTAAAAGGATTATTAGTATCTGCTTCTTTACACTCAATAATATTAGAATGGCCAGCAATATTTTTAATTTTGTAATGTAGTAAATATGCAATGCACAAAAAAAATGAAAATAAAAAACAAATATTTTTTTTTTTAGCTAAAACAAAACACAAAAAATATATATATATCCACTATGCAATTATGGGTACTTAATTATTAAATTAGGGTCCTTAATTGTTAATAAAAATTATCAACACTCAGCATGCTGGCCTCAGGCCTGTAAGTTGTGTAGACGTTGGATGCAAAAAAAAAATGGTAGTCTACTTGCGTGTCTGGAACGGCACTTATCAATGATGACTCGATGAGTTAAGATGACCCACTGACCGATGAGTTCTCTTGTCACTGTTGTGGGTACGAGCCGATGAGGAATATAACTTTGAGATGTCACTACGACGCTACAGGGAAAATATTGTTTCGACAATTTGATTGATGCACTTTTGAGTCAATATCACTCACGTACACAAAATATGCGCTTCCGGTACTGAATCGGCTGCCAATTGCCGATGTTGGAGTGTTCGAAGTCTGCACGCCTCTACGACCGGGTTCTAGAGATGAAATCCAGAAGTGCAGGTTCCGACGTGTTTCTGATTTGGTCTTCGATACTCGATGTCTTGATTTACGGTACAGCAGTGCCGGTCTAGTGCCGCTTTGCAACGGCAGTTTATTGTAGGCTGGACTAGCGGTGAGATCTAGCGAGACGCCGCCGGTGATCGCTGGTCAGCTACTTCGGCACGTTGTTTTCCGACTTCGGGGTCACCACTTTGGCGATTATCAGTACGGAATTAAACTATATGATGTAAAAGTAAGTTTTAATCACATGAACAACATGGATATAAGTTTCACAAAGGTTTTACAAAAGTTTTTGTACAAAGTTCTGCCTTTTTTTTTTGGCGGGACGTCGAAACGTCATGCCCGTCTGTCATTTTTCGGTGTTGCCACCTCTCATAAATCTTTGTCGCCACATACTATTTGTTGTTACAGCGGCAATAGACACACATCATCTGTGAAAATGTAACCTATCTAAATATCACGGTTCGTGAGAAACAGCCTCCGAAACATTACATTACTTTATAACATCTACAAAAACCAGCAACAAAACCACGTTTTTTGTATGGGAGCCCCCCTTTTTTTTACGTGGTTAAATCATCAAATGAGCCCTCCCACCCCGGGCTGGGAGGGACTGTCAGACTTGTACTGACTAAAATCCATGGTGTCCTTCAATAGCTCTTTATGTTCCGGGGTCACGGTAATGAAATAAGTCGCGCGTTTTTAGTATAATGTTTTGTTATAGCGGCAACAGAAGTACATCACCTGTGAAAATTTTAAATCTCTAGCTATCACGGTTCATGAGATACACACGCAAAAACTACTGAATTGACAGCACAGGGTATTCATGGTTGCAAATTATAACAAAATGGTAGTTACATGCGCGTTTGCAATGTTTGATGTCGATATTGACCGGCCTAAAGAGGGATTTTATTCGACGCAATTGTGCCAGCCCGTCGTTATTTTGTCGCGGTATTATTTTGAAACTGTGATATCTCCTAAGATATTCATTGAAATCAAATGATGTAAAGGGCAATTTCGTTCAAAATTAAATGCTTGTGATGATTAACGTATTTATTTGGATAAGGATTAATATTATGTTAATGAAAACACCTTCGCAAATAATGCATTACTTTAAAACTAATATGGTTCCCATAAAAAAGGTTATAGTGACTTAACCTTTAAATATAGATATATGCTCTCGCGGACTTTATTTTAGAAAATTTTATGAGGAATAATTCCGTAGTACATAATTTTTGCGAAACTCTAACCGTTTACGCAGCGCACGCAACGGAAGCTCTAAAAAAGGAATACATTTTCCCGATTTTGAAATATTTCTCATTACTGCTCCGGTCCTATAGGTGATAGCGTGATGTTATATAGCCTATAGCCTTCCTCGATAAATGGACTATCCAACACAAAAAGAATTTTTCAATTCCAACCAGTAGATCCTGAGATTAGCGCGTTCAAACAAACAAACAAACAAACAAACTCTTCAGCTTTATAATATAAGTATAGATTTATTCCGATGTTAGGTTATTTAGAAACATCAGAAAATCACGTGTGTAGGTACTTGTGTAGTACAACTATGATTAGATGTAACATAAACGAAATAAAATGAGTTAGGACCGAACGCCACACAGGTGGCTTCTGTAATTTTTGCCTATACCTCTAAAAATATATGGGGAAATGGCAAGTTTTTTACCTAGGTTTGTATGTAAAAACAACATGTATTCAGTAATAACCTGTTTTTTATAAGCAGACTGCATTTAGAAATACCCTGTATTATTTAGAATTACCCTGTATTTAGAGACACCCTGTGGTTAGGAACGCTCTGTATTTGGAAACATCTTTTCTGTTGACACTTCCTGTTGTAATTCAGTAAAGGAATCACACAACGGCGATATATATTACTAGACTCCGCATGCACGATCTAAGGAACAAAAACTATTCTGTCAACTCGCTGAGGTACTACGTAAGCGAGGGGGACGGGGTACTGCGTTGTGATTGGCTAACTCAAGGTCTGTTCTATCTCAAGGTATGTTTACGGCTCACAGGAGTGGTCGAAATAAGTCGGAAATAAGACTTTTTTGCCTAATGTGTTGACAGACATCGATCGCCTGTTATTAAGAGTCTAGTAATATATCGTCGTTGGAATCACACCACATAACGCGTGATTATACAGATGCATCGTACAATCTGGAATATCCTATTTGTGACGTGTATTTCGAACGACAGATTAAGAGGTCATATGTTTAATTGAAAGATAGTCGACGGATAGGCGTCATTGCTAGCTATCTGCGACTTTCCCTTGCTATGTCACGATCACGATAACCCACTGATATGACATATGTTTTCGTTACATTAACTGATCCCAGTAATTCAACATTACGTAGGAACGTGCTTACCAATTAAAAGCAAGCGCCACGTATAATATTGATAATAATATTCCACAACTATCACACAACGCCATCAAGTCCCAAGCTAAGCAGAGCTTGTGTTATGGGTACTAGAAAACTGATAAACTTACTTATTTATTTCTAAATACATAAATATTATAGATATATTACACCCAGACACAGAATAAATAATCGTGCTCATCACACAAACATTTGTCCTGGTCAGGAATCGAACCCACGACCTCCGGCAGTCAGGGTCACTAACCACTAGACCAACAGGGCTGTCAACGTATCTACGTAGATTAAACTACTTAGGTACTTAATTATTATTTTAATCTATTTGAAATTCAAGTGGTTTTACATAAAAAGAGGCCATTTTAACAAAGTTACTAGTGTTTCCTTTTAGGTACCTAAGATTTACATAATATAGCATCTCACTCGCAACCATTATTTAAGTGGTTTTTTTAAAGGCTTTGACGCCTTCTCTAACATTACGAGTAACTATTTAAGTACTAAATATTGTGTCTGGTCCGGGTCTGGCACTTTCTGCGGCCCTGCAGGGATTTCGGTCTGCGCCCTGTGCCTGGGCACCATTAGCACTTCCTATTTTCGGCACTGATCCTACATCTAATCATTTATGCCTATTTGTAAAATAGCCAAGTACATAGTTCCTTATAATTTGGTTTTTCCCTTCCAGGTACCTCGTACATTCTCGCGGCCCTTTGATCAGCAAGTTCGCAGTAATCAACGCTCCACACCCGAATCTCTACTGGCAGTATCCACCAGCTCCCTTCTGCCATCGAGCTCTGCAGTTTATACAGGTTTGTTCGATGAGAACTACTTAGTCCTTACATCATGGAAGAAAACAGTATTCATCAACTAATAAACAGTTTGTTATAACTTTCTTCAAAGGAAGTTGCAATCAGCAGGATTGTTTAATTGCCTGTCTATAACAACAGATTGGGCATCAGACCTCCGCAGCAGGCACATCTAATATGGAGGTTTTGAGATAATAATAGTCCAAACGCCTTTATCAACCTTTGATAAAGCGATCAAGACTTTTTTGGGATTACCAACGTCTACATTAAGACCCTACCTAAATTAAAATCCACCAACAAAAGACCAACCCTTTTTTATCATGGTATACTCATCGCAAAAGTCTTTCCGCTCTGGGTGGAGCAGAAAAGACTGTATGACTGGTACTGACTAAAATACACGGTGTTCCTTCAATAGCCCTATAAGTTACAGGGTCGCACAGTCCCACGAATCCACAATCACCTTCAAAATCCACCATCAGCTTCTTTTCAAGTTGGGTTATTTTTTCAGATACCCTTGAATATTAACGCATTGTACTTGCTTCAGTGGCCGCACTTCCCGGAGCGGTGGCTTGCTGAGGGAGAAATGTACGATCGTGAGGGTAGCTGGGCCAGTTCTAGAGCCTGCGACTGGACAGGAGCGCTCAATTATGTTAGAGGTAAGATCTCATCCAAGGTTAAAAGACTTCCTGGCTGTTTTCCGGTCATAGTAGCCAACCTCATCGGGATATGCTATAGTCTATAATGCACAAGTGTGTGCGTACACAAATGCACTTCGCTTACTCAAGTCCGACTGGGACAATGCCGAAGAAACATAAAGCACATGACCAATGGCAAATCAAATGCTTACGTGAACTCTAAAAAATCCCAGAAGAACCACATAAAACTAGACGGTTCATAACTGGGATCCGCACTGTAGTTTTAAGTCTACGTTAGACAAGTTGAAACATACAATGAGTCCCAAAAACACCAATCATTTAAGAAGCCAACAATTTAAATACCCTACCAATACCAACCAACACATGGTTACCTAACTTATAATAAGTAATCAACTGTTTCTTCTACATCATTACAGGAGCTGCCTGGTGGAAAATAAAGCCAGGTCTTCGCACATCAGCTCCAGCTCTGCTAGTGGGCCACAAGGACTCTGCAGGGCAGCTGGTGGCCAGTGCACAGTACTGCACCGCTTCTACCCTCAGATTAGTCACTAAGCCTGAACCTAGCAGTAAGGACCTCACTGGTGTGCTGCTAGATTTTCTTATAGGTAAGTTGAACTTAAATTTAAGGCAGAACTGACTGGATATGACACAACATACCAGCATTTTTCAGCAAGTTAACTCGCAACTCACAGACGCACAGCATGGATTCCGGCCGACTAGAAACACTACCAGTAATTTACTCTGCTACGTGGCGGATGTAGTGCCGGTAGTAGACGGTGGTGGACAAACAGATGCTGCATATTTCGACTTTAAAAAAGCGTTTGATTTAGTCGACAATGACGTCTTACTGAAAAAGCTAGCGGGGGTCGGCTTTACCCCACATTTACTTAGGTTTTTTGCCAGTTATATGAGTAGTCGGCAACAGTATGTTGATTTTGCAGGATTCCAATCGAATACATATTATACTAGATCTGGGGTAAGTCAAGGAACTAATCTAGGGCCACTAGAGTTCGTTATAATGATTAATGATCTACCAAACGTTTTGCAAGATGCTAAGTGTTTATTGTTCGCCGACGACCTCAAGCTTTATCTTCCTATCACAAACGTGTATGACTGTGAAAGACTGCAGAAGGATATAGACAGAGTGGTGGCTTGGAGCAAGGGTAACCTCCTGCAGTTTAACACGTCTAAGTGTGTGACCATAAGTTTCTCGCGCGTGCATACTCCTATCACATATACTTACACTATGGACGGAGCCCTGATCAATAGGGCCACGGAAGTGAGGGATTTAGGAGTTCAGTTTACCACTGGGCTTACGTTTCGTGAACATATACTGAAGGTTTGCAAAAAAGCATACCGAAACTTAGGATTTGTGCTGAGAATGGTTAAAGGCTTCACAAATATTAAAGCCATAACGGCATTATATAATGCTTTAGTAAGAAGCCAACTTGAATGTAATGCAGTTATCTGGGCTCCACATGAAACTAAATATAGTCTCATGTTGGAGCGAGTTCAAAATAAATTTTTGCGGTACAAATATATGAGGGAATATGGGGTATACCCATTTTACCCATTGATGTATCCAACTCTATTTGTCTTGGGAATGGTCGGATATAATGAACTAAGGGTCAGGAGGCAACTCACACTAGTGATTTATATATTTAAGATAATTAGAGGGAAGATACACAATGCGGATATATTGCGAAGGTTGGATCTAGTCGCGCCGGACGGGTACGTGGGACGTCGTCGACAGCCGCGACTGCTGGCGGAACCGCGCGCGCGTACTAACTTACTGCGAGAGGCGCCGCTCACCAGCGCGATCCGCACTATTAATCTCATTGCTGAGGACATTGATATATTCTGTTGCTCTTTGGGTGAATTTACAAGAACAGCTACTTATAGAATTTGTTATAGGTAATCTAGTTTAAAATGGATCGATGTTATTTTTTAAAATGCAACAATATCGCATTGGGTTCTAGCCTGTAAAGATATTTGTATGTTTAAGTCAATAAATAAATAAATAAATAAATAAACATCAATGCAACGTTTTCATTGACCTAATTTCATCCACAAAAGACACATTTAATTATTGAACCGACACATAAAGTTATGTTGTGTCCTCAAGAGTGAACTGTGTCGTGTAGCCTTAGGCTTTTCTTTTTTTTTTACGTGGTAAAATCATCAAATGAGTCCTCCCACCCCGGGCAGGGCGGGAGGGACTGTCAGACTTGTACTGACTAAAATCCACGGTGTCCTTCAATAGCTTTTTATGTTCCGGGGTCACGGTGATGGAAATAAGTCCCGCGACCGAGGTACATTTTAAGGCATCCATTTTCCCTTTGCATATTAATACTAGATTTAAAACAATCTATTTTTCTTTTTCAGCGAAAGAAAAATTACTAGAAGAACAAGTACCAAGGGGACTAATGGGTCGTGTCTTTGGTGCAGTCGCTGACAGAGGCCGCGAACTCACGGCTAGACTAGTACTACCGCCAACGCAAGCGTGAATGAGTATTGCATGTTTGTAACTGTCAAACATGAATGAGGGTAGTTGACAATGTTTATGAACTAACTGTTTTGTGTGTTGGTAGTGTATTGTGAAGTTTTGAAGTGTACAAATTAAGGACTTTTTAAATTAAGTATGAACAATTGATTATTTGTGGGAGTATGAACAAGAATAGTTTTTCTATATCATAAAACTTATTCCAGTGATTTTGAGTTCTATATCCTAATATATATATAAAAAAAAACTGTATTTATATTGAAGCGTTTGTACAAAGTCCCTGAAATTAGCCCAGTGAATGTGCGTGTTCTAATTGTAATTAATTTTATATTAAAACCTTTTGCTCAAATAATTTAAAAATAATTAAGCATGTAGTGCCATAGATATAAGAAAATGGCCGATCTGTCGCGACCACGGCAACGATAGTACGATATTTTATTATGATACCAAAGTCCACTTACTGATACATATTAATCTATAGTGACTAATCACTATAGATTAATATGTATCGGTAATTGGACTTTAATAAAATTAAAATATTTTATATAAAATTTATAATATAATTATATCTAAATATAATTATATTATAAATTTTATATAAACATTAGCATTAAGTTGTTGTGGTCGCGATAGTTCGCTCTATAAATCATAATAAGTTACCATGTACATATAATGCATGATATTATTATGTAGCTTCTATAAAATATAACCCAGTGTAAATATATTAAGGCATGATTTAAAAAACCAAGACAAATAAATATAGTGTTTTTCAAATTGTGAAAGGCCGCGGCTTTGTGGGGTGTCGCGGAAATTTTAAAAAAAAAGCAATAAAAGATTAAATATTTGTATGAACTACGAGTAGTTGTTCCGGGTCTGGGTGTTTGTGTATCTGTGTTTCTATGTTTGTAAACGCACCCAACATACAGGAGAAATTCACAGTGTTAAGCAACGTAATTTAAAACTGAACCACAAAATAAAGAAATATGTTGTGCGGCAGTTGTAACGAAACAGAGAAAGGGGGTCACGTTATGAAAAATATAAAAAAAAAACTTTAGTATCACAAACATAACTGTTAATTCTCAATGTTTTAGGCAGAAGTATGCCTATAATATAGCTTAAAGCCTTCTTCGGGCAACAAACTCAAATACCTGGGCTGCTACTGAAAATTTATCACCAGCCAGAAGTTTTGCCGAGAAAACCCAAAGATTCGTATTTAATATTTTTAACATGATCATGGCAAGGCAGTACTTTAAAAAATATGACAAAAATGTATTTGAATTTATAAATTGTAAAAAATGTCTTACAATTAATTTTTTATTTTTTTCGTTTTGTGCATTTAAATGTTTATGACTGGTTGCATAAATATTTAAAATGTTGTAAAGACTTATTAGATTATGTTTCAAAACTTTTAATTTTAATTATTGTTGTCTATAAATTTTATTTTATTAAATATTATTTTTATACTTACCTTGATTTTTTATTAAAAAAATACTTCCAATGTATTCTGAGGACTCGGGAAATTTTAAGGAGAGAAATTATTTCACAAAATTTGAAATGCATATCGCAACTTTTCGAAAACTAACAAACAACGTGGTAACATAAACCAAAAATGGCAAAATGTTGTCACATTATGGCCAGGTAAGTTTTAAAACAAAGTTGTATTAAAGGACATATAAATAATTAAAACAAAAAAGTAAGTGCAAACGCCTCTTTAATACGCAATATGCTCCACAAAAAGCTAACCATTCATAAATTTTCGCTATCATATAATATTCACAAATCTCATAATATTACAATAATATATAGACTGACCTATAGTCTCTAGGACGCACTCATCTGCGCCAAAAAGGAAGATTTTATATCACAATAGCTGTTTAGAGAATTTACTACGATTATATCTACAAAGATCTGTTGTAACAAATGATACACCCTGTATATACAAATAGACCGTATTTAGAAGAAATTGACAATTTATAAGTTTTTGGTAATATACCTAAAAATATCTAATACTGAAATATAATTTTCATTTTTATTTAATGTCTAATAATACTTAGAACACACTTTACTATGTCTCATTTTTGCATAATAAAAAAACGCTATTAACAATACTTAAAAAAAGCTGCCTGCCACAAAATATTATCAATTAAACTAGGTCAATGAAAGCATGGACCAAACTTACGAACTATACAGAATAAATAAAGTAGTATTATTTGTTACAACAGTAGAAAAGCCAAAACACAGTTAGGCCAGACATCGAATAGGCACGAATCCATTACACAAGGAATAAGAGAAGTATGTAATAATAATCTTGGGGTGATGTTACCTCTGACACTAAGCCCTTTCGTACATAAGGCGATGCAAGTATCCGGTACCTTACGACTTCAGCATCCAAGCGACTATCGAAATACAAATCCATAGAGGTTCGAACATAGGCACGCATCAATGGATACCAAAATCGTAGGGTATCGGTGACTTGCGTCGCGTAGTGTACAAAGGGGCTTATATTACAAAGCTGAAGAGGTAGTTTGGTTGAGCGTGTTTATCTCCGGAACTACAAGCTTGAATGGAAAAAATATTTTTGTGTTCGACAGTCCATCTATCGATGAAGGCTGTAAGCTAGATAGCATCACAGAGCAGAGGGTGAAACCGCGTGGTAAAGTCGTAGACAAACTTATTTTCAGTAATAATGTCACGGAAAGTTATATCGGGATAAAAAGTATCTTATGTGTTAATTC
Organism: Agrotis ipsilon; assembly: GCA_028554685.1. Lineage (NCBI taxonomy): Eukaryota > Metazoa > Arthropoda > Insecta > Lepidoptera > Noctuidae > Agrotis > Agrotis ipsilon. The sequence goes on from CM052967.1 coordinate 17,393,792, forward strand.
AGGTTATAATCTATCCATCCAAATCTATTCAGTAGTTATTTGTGTTAACCGTGCATTCAACCTCTCTAGTTTTCTTGGAAATAGATGGTATCTTCATGATGCATTTACGTTAAATTCAGGACTTTTGAACCAGTCTTTGCTAGACAGATGTGTTATGCAGACGGCACGGTTGGTGCGCTGAGCAATTGGACTGCTGCGCTGCGTGTCGCGGGTTCGATTCCCGCACGGAGCCAATATTTGTATGATCTACAAGTAGTTGTTCCGGGTCTGGGCTTTTGTGTTTGTGAGTTTATAATTATGTTTGTAAATGCACTCACGATACAGAGGAAATTCCTAGTTAGGGCAATATTTAAAAACAAAAACTTCTTCACCAAGAATATTATTACATCTCCTCTTAAACCTTGTTCACTAAACATTTGATCTTATCCTCCACTACACTGTACAAAAATGAGATGGGGTTAAATTCTATATGATTTGCCGGCATGGAGTGAATTGTAACTCAAACGATGATGATAATCTTTCACTGGGTAACTCATAATTAAATTTTAATAGTTGTTTACTGATTTTTTTTATTCATTAACACTATTTCTTCTGATGGTAAGCAATGATGTGGTCGACGGTGAAGCACGCTTGCCTAGAAGTAACCTATTCACTCATGACTTAGGGCCCTTATGGACAAAAACTTTCCCTACGATCTCAAACTTTAATTTTCCGTTGTTTTTATTTTATTTCAGTGCAAAAGATATAATAATATTTTTTCTTCGTATTCAATGTTTCGTTTCGAATTTATCATCATGAAATGTTTAAAGATCCCAAGGTTGTAACTATCATGAAAGACAGACTCGGGAAGGGAATTCCACTCCTTCAAAGACGATGCAATTTCAATCAACGAACGTGCTATATTACTAGCTGGTAGCTGCCAAATTGATTTATTTAAAATTTAGACATAACATTTAGATTCTAAATGTTATAAGGAAATCAAGAATTCTGGGAGTCCCAAAATATCAGTCTCAAGATTATGAGCCAGTTTTTCATCTTTTAAACTAAGTAGCTGCTTTCTTACAGGGCCACCAAAGCCTGACAGTACCGCGGGATTGTTTAAGCAAGTTACCTTTACCATTTTTTCAAATGAGTCCTCCCAACCCGGGCAAGGCGGGAGTGACTGTCAGACTTGTACTGACTAAAATCCTAGGTGCCCTTCAATAGCCCTTTATGTTCCCCGGAACACGGTGATGGAATAAGTCCCGCGACCCCGGCAGACTTTGGCCCTCTGAGAGGGGGCCCCGTCATTATGCTGACGCTCTTTGAGGCGCGCGTGGAACAAGACGCGCCGTCGACCCGGAAAGTTACCTTTACCATTGAAGGAACTGGGTGAAATAGTTAGTAAAAATTTTAGTTCCTTCCACTCCAACAACGAGCGAAAATCAAAATAAAGATAAAATAAATAAGGCCCTTATTTAATGAATTTATCTCCCCAAAAAAAACGTATTTGCGTAAATAGTAGTGAGAACCTCAAATCATAAGTATTATTCGATGTTGCCACTCAAATAAACATTCCTTGACTTTTTTTTAGACTGTTTGAGTTATAATTCACCCCACCTGACATGAAAAGTGGACTAGACATAAGGCGGGGGTATTTTCAGTCAATTATCACGATTAAATTTTGAATTAATTAAGTACATATACATTATGGAGAAAATCTAATGGGATTTGGCACATTATATTTTTTTTTAATTACCATACTTTCTTTAAGCTGTCAGTTGGAGTTTGGTATTCAAGATACAGGCTTATCGTAAAAATGAATGGTGCCTAAGATGCTGCACGGTGCTAGAGTGCCGAAGGAACGTTAGCAGTGCTGATGAAACGACTATTTATTCGTATACTCCGGTCCAACTAGGCAACGTCCCGGCTATCGTTAGATCTTTGACAGTCGTTACTATTAGTCAGAAGCTGTAAAAGTCTGTCAACCAGTCTTACCCTGGGGTATCGTATTGCCCAGTTACTGTGGAGTGGACGTCCAATAGGCAGTCGCTACAAGTAAAATACTGATATTCAGCTGCATCTGGTTCGACTGGAAGCCGACCTCAATAATGGTTAGGAAAAGGCTAGATAGACATCACGACCAGTCAACTCAGAGTCTTGTTGCGTCTGTTTCGGCTCAAGTCGATTCGTCATAAATTAGTAAAGTTATACTATCTTAAACGATAAGCCTGTACTTTAAAATCAGTTGAGGTTATAATGTTTGTAAAGATATGTTACTCTATTGGCAATATTTCATCAACTGTCAACACAAAGAAAGCTTGGCACAATTACATGTTAATATTTACGTATTAAAACTCAAGCGTTCCTCACACAACACAGAAGCTGTACCTCCTACTCAGACTGTTTTAAACTTAATAATAAATAACTATACAGTTTAACATATACAACTTAAATGCTAAGAGAAAAAATATACAGAAATATTTGCTTGCTGATACTGTTCAGAATTACAATGCATATCTGTTAGTAAAGAAAAATTTGTTTATTTATGTCCAAAGTTATAAATTAACTGCTTTCTTCGTGAAAATGAAATGCTTTGCAAATGTCGACTTTTCTCTAAAACAAATAGAAAAGGAAACATCTTTTATCTTCGGAATTTAAGTGTTTTTTTTGCCATCATCATCATCATCATCATCTCAGCCATAGGACGTCCACTGCTGAACATAGGCCTCCCCTTTTGATCGCCACAAGTACCGGTTGGAAGCGACCTGCATCCAGCGTCTTCCGGCGACCTTCATAAGGTCGTCTGTCCACCTTGTTGGTGGACGTCCTACGCTGCGCTTGCTAGTCCGTGGTCTCCACTCTAGCACTTTTCGACCCCATCTGCCATCCGCTCTGCGAGCAATATGGCCTGCCCATTGCCACTTCAGCTTGCTAATCCGGTGGGCTATATCGGTGACTTTAGTTCGTCTACGGATCTCCTCATTTCGGATTCGATCACGCAGAGAAACACCGAGCATAGCCCTCTCCATAGCTCGCTGAGCGACTTTGAGCTTTGAGATGAGGCCGATAGTGAAAGACCACGTTTCGGTGCCGTAACTCATCACTGGTAACACACATTGGTTGAAGACTTTCGTCTTGAGGCACTGAGGTATATCGGACGAAAAGACACTGCGTAGTTTCCCGAACGCTGCCCAACCGAGTTGGATTCGGCGGCTGACCTCTTTCTCGAAGTTGGATCTACCTAATTGGACTACTTGTCCTAAGTAGATATATGAGTCAACAACTTCGAGTACCGAGTTTCCAACAGAGACTGGGGTGGGCACAACATTGGCATTTGACATAATTTTTGTCTTGTCCATGTTCATTTTCAAGCCCACCCGTTGCGAAACTCGGTCGAGGCCATCGAGCATCATGCTGAGTTCCTCCATCGACTTTGCCATGACTACGATGTCGTCGGCAAACCGAAGGTGAGTGATGTACTCGCCATTGATGTTGATGCCAAGTCCTTGCCATTCCAGGAGTTTGAAGGCGTCTTCCATTGCGGCAGTAAACAGTTTAGGGGAGATAACATCCCCCTGTCTGACGCCTCTTCTCAATGGAATCGCCTTCGTACTCTGCTCCTGTACTCGGACCGACATGGTGGCGTTATTATACAAACACTTCAACACCTCGATGTACCGACAGTCAATACGGCATCGCTGGAGTGACTCAAGCACCGCCCATGTTTCCACCGAATCGAAGGCTTTCTCATAGTCCACAAACGCTAAGCATAATGGCAAGTTATACTCCTCGGTCTTCTGTATAACTTGCCGCAGCGTATGGATGTGGTCTATGGTACTATAGCCTCTTCGGAAACCGGCTTGTTCGGGAGGCTGGAAGTCATCAAGCCTGTGTTCGAGACGGTTCGTGATAACCCTTGAAAACAGCTTATAAACATGACTCAGAAGCGTGATGGGTCTGTAGTTCTTCAATAGGCTGTTATCACCTTTTTTGAAGAACAGCACCACCTCACCTCTGCTCCATGCTTCGGGCGTTTTGCCCTCGAACAGGACGGTATTAAAGAGTTTCTGGAGGACTTTAAGTACCGGTGTTCCACCCGCTCTCAGAAGCTCTGAGGTGATTCCGTCCTCGCCCGGCGCCTTGTTGTTCTTAAGCTGTTTCAGGGCCATCCTAATCTCGTACAGACTGATGTCCGGGATATCTTCGGTATAATGTCGGGACAGCTTGGCTCTTGGATCTCCTACCAAGCTGTCAACGGGCTTTGCGACCGAAGTGTATAACTGTCTATAGAACCTCTCGATCTCACCTAAAACCTCTGCTTTGGTCGACGCTATGCTGCCATCCTCCCGTTTCAGCTTTGTCATCTGGCTTTGCCCAATAGACTTGCCCTTCGCGAACACTTTGGAGCCTTGGTTTCGCTGTATGGTCTCTTTAACACGATTCGTATTAAAGAGACGCAGGTCGTGCCGCAAGGACTTAGATATACGTCTATTGAGCTGCCTATATGACTTCGCGTCATCGGAAGACTGCAACTGTAGCAAACGTCGTTCAGCCATGAGGTTTAAGGTTTGATCGGTCAATTTCTGAGGTCTATCTTTACGGCCGGGTCTAAAAAAACTTAGACCCTACCGTGCGGACAGTTTCCACTAGCCCGTCGTTGATCTCGTCCACTGAAACTAAGTTCTCAAGGCAAGCAAAGCGATTAGAGAGCTCGAGTTGAAAACTTTCGGGGTTTTGAATATGGGACCGAGTAGGTCGGAGCGTAGACTTCATCAGGTTGGACCTTTCAAGTTTAACATTGATATTCAGCGAGCCTCTTACGATTCGGTGATCGCTACCGGTTTTCACCCTGTTGATCACAGAGACATCACTGAATATCCGTTTCTTGTCGGTCATGAAGAAGTCTATCTCGTTTCTCGTGGAACCATCGGGACTCAGCCAGGTCCATTTCCTGTGAGGCGGCTTCTGGAAGAAAGAGTTCATCATGAAGAGTTCTTCTTTCTCCAGAAAGTCGGCCAGCCTCTGTCCCCTAGGGTTCCGTTGCCCATACCCAAATTGCCCCACTCTCAACTCATCACCGCTTTTCTTGCCCAACTTTGCGTTAAAGTCCCCCATAACAACAGTGAAGTGAGTTTTTGAGCTATGTATGGCCCTACTTACGTCCTCATACATAGTCTCTACTTCCTCATCGGAGTGTGACGAGGTCGGTGCGTATACCTGAATGACCTTCAGCGAATATCTTTTGGATATTCTGAGTATTAGGTATACCACCCTGCTCGACACACTGTCGATGGTTATTATGTTGTTAACGAGGGACTTGTGAACGAGAAACCCGACACCACCTTGGGACTGTTGGTCGCCCTCCCGGTAGTAGAGCAAGTTACCAGACTTCAGGGTTACGGTGTCCTCCCCCTCTCTACGGACTTCGCATAACCCCATAATGTCCCAGTGTAACTTGCTCAGCTCCTCTTCCAGCTCGCAGATCTTTTCGTCAGTCCTCAATGTGCGTACGTTGTGTGTTACCAGGGCCAGTCGTCGTGGGGGTGGGTAGCTGGATCTCTTCCGGAGATTCTTAGCACCCCCTGCTCCGCCGTTACCTTGACCGCTACCCGCGTCAGGGATAGCGGAGCTGCCGGGGACTGGGGGCCTGGTTTCTGTGGTTCTCATGATAGGGGGTAATTTGCCTTAATCGCCACGCTTGGCAGGCGGGTTGGCGATTGCAGTGAGGATGTGCAGTACACGGAGGACGCTGCTGCCCGACCTCCGGTTTGTCCCTTAGTCGCCTCTTACGACACCCACGGGATGATTTGGGGGAGCGCAATTCTAAGCCGGCGCCCCACGGCCAATATTTAAAGTCACATTGAACTTCGAGATTACAGGTATGAACTTATGCCCCCTTAACGTATGTTATCAAAAGCTTATTAAAGTTCTTTAAGCAAATATAAAACGTTTAAACAAAACTGTAAATGTAACAAAAAGAACTATAATTCCAAGTATCCAGGAATTATCCGCTTTATACACCATAAAAGTTGGGTGAAGAAAAAGAAAGGATTCACATTAGCACGCTGCAGCTGCAGCAATATTATTTTTTGCCATAGTCGGTGACTATGTATGCCAGTGCCAACGACGATATATTACTAGACTCCTAGTAACAGGCGACCGATGTCTGTCAACACATTAGGCAAAAAAGTCTTATATCCGTCGTGACCCACCAAGTTCGTATTAGTTTCGATCACTCCTGTGAGCCTTAAGCGTACCTTGAGACAGCACAGACCTTGAGTTAGCCAATCACAATGCAGTACCCCGTCCCCCTCGCTTACGTATTACCTCAGCGAGTTGACAGAATAGTTTTTGTTCCTTAGTACGTGCATGCGGAGTCTAGTAATATATCGTAGTGCCGAGTACAGACGGCCGAGTCATATTCTTCCACTGAATATTATAATAAATGTATGTTCAAAGAGAAAGGATGAGTCAAAATGGTCATCATGAGATGTTTTCTAAAAAAATAACATTTTACTGACAAAATACCCGGTTTTAACTCTAAACAGTATTTGCAAGACAATCCTAAATAAATGGCACGAAAATGTTAGTTACGTTCACATTTCAGTCGTTCAATGTAGATCTATAGGTAGGCAGTGCCATTGGCCGCTGTAAGACCACATCATTTTATTTATTTATAATCATATACACTTACCGTCTTACAACAAAAAAGTTGAACATCTGTTAAACACTTCTGTAAAAAAAAACAGTGAATGTCAAACCGGCATTTTACTTTGATATAAGAATCGTTTTGCAGTTACTCCTTTTTTGTACAAGTGGTCAATAGATGTTTATCTTTTTGGGGTAAGACGAATAGATTTTGCCTCTGTGTTAACAGCCAATGCTAAAGGCAAGTCAATCATATCAATTTATTCCTTATTACAATGTCATAAAAGTCACTGGACGCGCAGACTAAATAATATACCTACTTAGTTCGTCAACAGAAGACCACTGACACAGACGCAAAAATCATAGTATATTTAAAAAGACAATAAAATATTTATACAATTAAAAATGCATGTAAGTAGTCAACAAATCTATACATTAGTACGAATCTTCAACCACACAGTTTAATCTAGCACACACTATAATAAACTGTTAAAAGTTTTATGCCCATCTTCACTAAAACTGGGCAACATACTTTGCACTGTTAACTTTCAACCCTACCACCCTCAATCTACAGTTGAAAATGTAACAATAAGATTTTGTTTAGAAATCACCTAGTGTTAGTCAAAAAGGAGCATAGTAGGTGCTCGAAATATCTCTATGATACAAACAACAGTCCCTTTTAATAACAAAGAGTCCTTTACTTCAAAAGTCCCAAAACACTACAGGAAGGCTAAAAGTCACCTAAACACGTGAGCTATAGGTATCAAAATGCCTCGATTAAAGTCTATAGTGTCAACTATACCGTAGTTTCTCCTTTTATTTCAACGTCTGAGACCGCTTCGCTGACACAACTGTCACTGTCAGGTTTTAATGTGACGTCACTATTCAACGTCACGTCTAACCCCGTGTCTTTCCTTGGCGTTCGATCTCTATCTCTTTCTCTATCTCTACTAGTGATCTGAGTATAGAGCTCATCAATCTCACTCGCGAAAGAGACGGGACTACTATCCCGATTAACTTCGGGACAACTTAAAGCTGGGGTCGGGACGTATTTTCCCAATTTAGGGTTACTTTTTATGGTTTTTCTCCAGCCTGGATCGTAGTTCACATACTGACTTTCTAAGTTAGAAACGTCTTCGTTGCTAAAACTGATCTCATTCGGACACATGGATGATGGTGAAGGAGCATATAAACCGTGACTTCGAATACTGACTTCAGACATTTGATAGTTAGGGCAATAGATGTCGCTTTCGTTCTCAAAGCCTTGTTCACTGGCATTTGTACTACAAGTTTCGAAATCATACGTCGTTTTTGCCATGAAAAACGTGTCTTTGTCATCATCCATCTTTTCTTTAGACCCCTCCATATCTTGACCTTGGAGAAGATTATCTAGTTCCCCAGAACCTTCTTCTAGTCGTTGTGGAGTACTAGATCTATTGATATCATCAGAATTCATTGTACATTCTTCTGATATGTCTTGCAAAGACTTATCTATGACATTCTCTTTATCCTGCTTCCCTGGTTGCAGGTAATCTATGTACTGACCAAAGCTTTCAGTATCTGTAATCTCATTAGTTGAACATAAGGCACTGTGGGTTTCTTGGAATGAGGTTAATTCTGAGTGCGTGTTTAACGTTTGGTCGGAGCACGTGTGGGGCATTGCTATCTCTGATGCTGAGCTATATTCTAGGCTACATTGCTGGGAAATGGTTCTCATTTCTGGCTGTTCACTCGCATGGCTTTGTAAGCATTCTTCAGATACGCTACTACGTTGTCCATTAAAGTTTTTCGGAACATTTGCCTTCACTACCTGATGTTGAGGCACTAAAGTCTCCGGCACATTCGTATAAATGTTCATAACCTGTGTTCTACTCGTTTTCGGATCCTCATTTTTGTTCCACGATTTTTTATCTGTGGAATAACTTTTGTAATTGTCTTTGGACTCCTCTTCTAATAAGTTTGGATTTAGAACGTTTCGCGTCTCTTTGATACCGTTGTTTGATCTTTCAACGTGTAAGTTGGTATTATTGACTTTGGAACCAGAGTTTATAATGTTGGCAACACCGTTATAGGCTTCTTTCGTTGGTAATGGAAGCGAAAAATGAGAATCATTATCACAATCTCTTCTTGTTGGTAACTCTAGACAATTTCTTTTCATATTCTGCCTTTGTTTCTTGAAGAACTTTTTGGCTACATTCATTTGATTGGGGTTGTAGAATATTTCTGGTCCTACCGTCCCGTTATCTGGGTATGTCATCATAGAATTGTTTGATCTGTATTGTTGTCGATGAAGAACAACTAGGTTGATATTTGGGGCTTTTCCATTTGTATTTTTCAATGTATCTTTCTGTAACGTCTGTCCGTTTAATTCTGCAGCTGCTTTGTAAGTTCCACTATTGTTCGTCTTAGAATTAGTTCTGTTAGAACTCCTGCTACCAGACCTAGATCTGTTATCGTGAGGTATGGGCAGTATTGGAGGTGTAGTCGTCTGATTCGTCGGTAAATTCTGCTGATTAGCATCAAAAACACTTCTATTCCTACAACACTGTTTACTCTTTTGTAAGTAACAGTGCATCATGGACCACTGTGCTCTGACGTCACTTCTTGCTATACCGTAGAAAAATAGAATGAAAGTGCCTAAAACTGTGGCACAGACAGCGTATATGATGCTGCATATATCTTCTTGGTAAGGGAGATACGCTGGCAGCGGTCGATAGACAGCAATAGCCCCACACGACCAGACAGACATGTATAAACACATCACAATGACTTGAGCTCGCAACTGAATTATTGGAGTATGCTCTATGTCCTCAACTTCAGAGTCTAAAGCAGATTTAACAGACCTCCTCTCCGCTCTTTCAGTACTCTGCGGCTCCCACATCTCTAAATCAACATTCTCAGTTGCTTGCGTACCTTCAGAAAGCTGCACATTCATATTTCTGATCGTACACCGTATTAATAAGAACAAAATTAACAGAAACACTAACAAAATTCCTCCAGGAACGAACAGCGCGCTCAAAGCTGGCGCTGTACTAAGAAAACACTGAGTATATCCTGCATAATCCTTCAGATTAACTGCACCGGATATCCCGCAAACTATTAAAGCTATACCCCAACCTACTAAGTACAGACCTAGGATAGGTTTCTGTACGGGCACATCCGGTGGGATATCATCTTCGGGTGTTCGAACAGGATTATGGGTCTTCGTGACCCATTTATACATATTGCTGGCAGAAACACACATCCACAGTAAACATGAGAGTGAAAGATAGTGTATAAGTAGTCCGAGAATCTGACAGAGTTTGACATCTTCCGTCTGATAGATCCCGAGGGTGTACATAAAACATAGAAGGCCTATAGCTATCCAGGTGTTGATTAAAGCGTGCTTGGTTTTCTTGGCCATTTGAATCGCTGGATAGCACATGATATAAGTAAGTGTAGCACAACTAACGCAGCCTATCAGTATAAGACTGCCAACGTAGACAGCGGGATGGGATACCTTGAATCTTGCACCGTCAGTCCGGGCTCCATAGATACCAGTTTCCACATTTTGTAGGAGCCCTACGTAGGCTAGCTTTGTGCAGCTGATGATTATCATTTCTGAGACCACGTGGGAGATTTTGCAATCTGTTGAAGAGAATTTTTGGGTGTTAGTTTTGAATTTTGTAGGTGGTTCATAAAGATGAAAAAATATTATGGTAATAGGTACAAAAATATGCAATCTTAGTAATTGTTGGGAGTAAGTTAAGCAAAAAATGATTTAAATGAAACAAAAAATAGTATAAAACATAATAAACGATTATAAAAAAGAATAAAAACTTTTTTGTTTTTGGAACGAAAAATGTAAAGAATAAGGAAAAAGTATGAATAAAAAGAAAGAAAGAAAAAAACATGAAGAACTTATCAGAAATGATTAGTAGAACTCATTACATTCTCATTCGCTTCATCTGCAGTAAATAATTGTTACTGTGTGAAAAAAAACAACTTTCCGAGGTTCTAAAAGAGCTTGTAATTTTAACGTTTTTGCGGTGAAGTTTCGCCAAGCAATTTTAAAAGACGTTGTTTAATGTTGACAACGCCAAGTCACGCCAACGCCAACGCCAGTTGTAACAACTTTCGCACAGCAAAACTAATCTCATTGTTTTTATAAAGAAAAAAAATGAGACAGATGCAGTGGTGCACTTTCTATGACGCAGATAAAAAAAAAACATATCCACTGGACTGTTTCTATGCCAATGTTACTTTTAACTTGTTATATCATTCTCAGATAATGTATGTACCGTCTCAAGATGAATGATGTTACATATAAAACCACCAGCTTATAAAGTCCCACTGCTGGGACACAGGCCTCCTCTCTGGGAGGAGTGGGCCACTATCCACCACGCGGGCCCAGTGCGGGATGTTACATGTGTTCTGTTATAATTATGGAGATCGAAAAAGAGTGTCCATGGAGTTTCTTCCCCATTCTTCTCCATAGAGATCAACACTATAGAATGGGTACCTACAGTACTTTAAACGGTTATTACTAATTTTATTTTATGTCTTCACAATTCAAAAGTGCCTTTATTTGGCCTTGCAAGTAGACTATTAATAAATAATTTCATTTCACAATGGTGCTCTTTCTATGATGCAGATAAAAAAAGAATATATCCACATGTATTCATCAAAATGTCAACCAAAGGTCTGTTTCTTTGTTAACCGACTTCAAAAAAGGAGGAGGTTATCAATTCGACTGTTTTTTATGTTTGTTATCTCATCCTCCTAACATGCGACTGGTTGAACCGATTTTCATGATTCTTTTTTAATTTGAAAGCCGGTGCTTTCAGTGTAGTCCCATTGTCACCATTTCAATATCTGATGATGGGATCCTGGAGAAAACGAGGGCAACCCTCAAATTTTATAGGCCTACACATCGTTTTTCGCAAATATTATGAAGTTATTTAAGTATTTGCGTATGATAATCATCATCTCTTGTAGCTGAGATGATGATGGAAGATACAAATTCTTAACAGTAAGGATTAGACATCGACTGATTTAGTTTGTGTTCGCATATCTCCGGAACTGCACGTCCGATGTAAGTAATTATCATACAATAAGTCATAACATACATACCTGAGGTGTTATCCTGCCATCGTCGTGTGTCGGGGTCCCACACGGCCGCCCTGCCGTCCACTCCACCAACTGATCGTGCTCGAACTGTAGCTATTATAGGCTCCAACAACTCGCCGCGAAGAGTTACATCTCCTGAAAACGACGGACAGGAATTTAAAGCCCGGCGCCCATTGTCAGCATCGGCACGCCTGAGGATTTTAGGTGATGAAAAGCATTATGGACATAAACTTCATGGCAATAAAGTAGAAATTTCGATGATAAATGATCGTAGTAACAAAAATACCGCTTCGGTATGCTTGAGGCTACTGTATCGGCAATTTCTACTTTTGTCATGAATAATGCTTTTTATCACCTAAAATGCAGAGGCGTGCCGATACCGATAGTGGGCGCATACCCTAATAAGTCATTATACACTGAGTCACATTTAAAAAACTCCGCAAAGTAGACTAGTTTTCCATTCTGTTGTTTGAATGTATGATCCTTTTCAAGCCTAAGCAGGTGGCGTAGTATGACGTCTTAAATCGGGAGTAATTCCAGTGTGGGAACGAGGTAGCGCTAGACGACTTGTGTAGTTCTGTTTCTTTCCCACGCTGGCATTACTACTGCTATAAGACGTCATAGTAACTCTGCTGACCACGTCTGTGTGACCCAAGTTCCTAAGCTCGCTACGCTCGCTCTTGGATTAGTCTAAATAGTATTTGTGTTTAAATACTATTAGGCTAATAAAATCAATATACTAAGTAGTTAAAATTATATTACGCGAATTAAAATTATGCCACAGAAAATTAATCTAAAAAATAGTGATTTCAACATAAACTGATAACGCCAAAAAAAAATCAAAAAAATATGCCAAAAAATATCGGCGCAGTGGCTAAGCGATCGACTGCAGCACAACGTGTCGCAGGTTCGGTTCCCGCACGTAACAAATATTTGTATGACCTGCAAATAGTTGTTCCGGGTCTGAGTCATTGTGCATGTGAGTTTCTTAATTTGTAAACACAATCACGTTACAGGAGAAATTACAAACGTGGTTAAAAGTAAAAAAAACACTAAAACATCGCAGGACTCCATTTCGCATAAGAATGGGGAAGGCCGGTCAAAGCTAATTGTAGATGGCGTCTCCATAGCTTAGTCCTAATCCGACCAATGACGTAGTACTATTTTGAAGTACCGTTAAGATTTGAACTGATTTGAACCAATGACGATGCTTCGAACAACCTATACTAGCGCTATTAGTTCCCCAGTTGCCATCCCCATTATTATGCGAAAAGGAGCCCCGCTACGGACGACTAACAAAAAAATACTCACGTAACTGAAAGCCAACTACAGGCGAAGTGATCTCAATATTCATGTCCTCTCTCTTAGTGGACCTTCCATAATAGTCCTTAGTTCTATGCTGAGTGAGCCTCGCATCAGCGTTGTTATCGTTGATAGGTAGCAGAGGAAACAGCGCTGCGTCCTCGTACATCGAGATGACCAGGTTCTGTGGCTGAGATTGTAACACCATACCCGCGTCTGTCGTACTGTATAGTAGGGATTGTGGTATCTGGAAGGGAAAAATAGGAATTTGTTATTGAATGACGAGTTTCGAGTAATTCTAAATGACGGACTAAATAAATTTGTAATTTATTGACACTATCAAATAGCCAGACGCTCGGCTTGTTTCTGCTAACTCAAATGAAAATTGTCCTTGTTACAACGGTACAAGGATGCAATTCTTACGTCGTCGCGGCGAGCGTGTTTTGTTTTTCATTTACCCGTAAACAACAGCACGTTTTATTTCATACGTCGGTCGAATTTTGTCGCATGGGGAAATCGTCATGGGGAAGCTCTCTTCAAAATCAAAATATTATGTGCTTTCCTAAGACACACGGTGCTGGATTGAAGAATGCTGTTGTAAATTCGCCTTATAATGATTATCCGTGGTTAAAAACTTACCAAATTGTCCATGGTACTATACCTGTCTCCTTCTTTCACCAGCGTGCATCCTTTTCTCCCCGTGAAAGATGCTTTGACAGCGAAGCTGTCAACTTCATAGCGTTTGTAAATTTTGCCGCGATAACATCGAAAAATTTTCCAAAGTTAAAAAAGTGTTGAAATACAATAATTAATTGTATTAAATGAGCACACGGCGTTTATTTAGAGTACGTGACACGTTTTTCTTTTGTGAATTAGTGTTTTAGAAGGATTACGGACTAAATTGAGTGGGTAAGTGTGGTGTGAAGTGATGAGTTTTGAATGTTGACGTAACGCTCCGGAGGTGGATCAGCATTCAAATACGGTGAGACATGATGACTGGTCGTCATCATCATCTTTATCCTCGAACGACGAGAGCATAGCTTCACATCCGCCCAACAAAAGACAGTCACGTAAGTACAAACAAGTCCAGACTTGTTCGGACACTCGTGTAGAGACACAAATTCAAGAAAAAGTGTTTATTTCTAGTTATTTAACTACAACTTGCCATGTTCCATTTATAAAGGAAGCTGTCCTTGGTATGTAGTCAAACATGTTATTAGAAAAGTTTGCAACCTCAACAAAAGAAATAATCTTTTAGTTAAACAAAAGAAAGAGCTAAGTTGACCCAGTGACCATATAGTTACCTAATTTGAATTTACTAGGTCAAATGTATTTAAGACTAATTCAACAGTGGCTTAATATGTCCTGTATTTGACCGCGGAGGTCTCAATTCAAATTGCCAGTGAAACATTTCCAAGAAATGTAACTGGTTATAAGTTCACAAACAACTGTTTAGTGAAAATAGACATTCATTTATTAATTACTATCATCACCATCATCATCATCATCAGCCGGAAGACGTCCACTGCTGAACATAGATAACATTAATTACTATGCTGAATTTCAATTACCAATTGCACAGACATACAGGAGGCTCCTCCTTGTGATCTATAACAACAAAGTGCTGCTGTTAACAGCCGTTGTATTTGGCCTATCTATGGCCCCAACTATGTTTTTTAAAGTACAACTGGATTGCGGAAATCCTGTGAGAACAATGTTTCTGTATAATTGTGTACCTGAACTATTGTTCCTGGTTAATCAGGATCGTACAATATTCGGTTCTCAGGTTGCGGAAACGCTGAGAATATTGGAAATTATGGGGCATCACATAAATTATCACTCTCTCTAAGCAGAATATATTGGCCGATTAAAACTGTTACCCTATACGTATACACCCAGCAAAATTGGGTATAACATTACTGCAATAAAATAATAAAGATTAAACTAATCTTTAACAAGGTAGAGCAATAATTGAAACAGTTGTCCACAAGAAGCTCAGACTTAATTGGTTTTACTGAATTATGATAATTATGCAGTATCAAAAGAACTATATTGTTGCAAAATGTAACTGTTTCTAAAATTGTTCTATCAAAACAGGTTACTAGAGAAAAGTAAGTTTCCTCTGCTTGTTCAACAAGGGTGTTTAAAACCATAGAGTACAACTCAATACTGTAGAGTTAAGAAAGGTGCAACTCACTTCTTAACCACTGATATACCCAACTAGGGGTAGGGAGCCCAATTAAACATCACTTATCTATCTGTAAGGTGGGCTCCATGCCAGATGACCTGGCGCTCAAATTTTGTTCCTGAAGTAGATGCCATATTTGCAGCCATAAATATGCACATAATGCACACATAAATATTAAGTCCGACAACAGGACTCTTATTGCATACCCCAGAAACAAAGGGGGGGGGGATACATACCCCCGCAGCCACTGACTCCCGGGGAGTCTAAACGAAATTGCGGGTCGCCTCTCAAGGGGCCGCAAAGTAACAGAGTGGCATCTTTTACCCCAAGCCGCGGAGGCCATGTTTAAGATGTGGGGCGTCCCAGACGTAGATTTATTCACGTCAAGAGAAACGGCTTACATACCAAAGTACGTAAAATTAGGTTCCAAAACCTAACGCAGTTATATGCGATATTTACAGCCGACAATGGGACTATCGGCTGGGCTGGGCATTCCCCCACCCAGCGTAATACCAGAAGTATGAACTACTTATTTGAACAAGGCACAATCTTACAATCGACAAAGAATTATGACCCACCAGAAACATTATTTTCTTACAGACATTCATAAATTAGGTCCGCACTTATAAACATAATTATCAATATTAACAACCTTGACCTTTGTTATTTTGACAAATTCAAATTATCAAAAAGGGGTCATAATTCAAATTTGTTGATAGTACATTTTACTAACGTCAGAGTGCGCCAAGTGCTTCTCACTCCTCGATTTGCAAGCGAGAGCGAGAGCCAGAGCGGGAGCCACTTCTGATAAAGAACCTGCGGAAGGTCTTAAATCGGACTACAGGCAAGTACTCTGCAGAGGCGGACAAAATTCCGATAAAGAACCTGCGGAAGGTCTTAGATCGGACTACAAGCAAGTGCCTTGCACAGGCGTTCAAAATTCCGATAAAGAACCTGCGGAAGGTCTTAGATCGGACTACAAGCAAGTGCCTTGCACAGGTGGTCAAAATTCCGCTAAAGAACTTGTGGAAAGTCTTAAAATATTGGACTACGGGCAAGTGCTTGGCACAGGTGGACAAATTATCCCCCTAGCTTGGAAAATTAAGGGTGGGCTGACCAAGTCTCTCTCTTCCTAAACTCTAGCGGAACAAGACTTGTTGATTAAAAAAAAAAAAAAAAAAAAAAGTAGCTGGCGGACATCTACTTTTACAACAATATAAAGCCCTAATTAAAAGATGGTGATCCAGTGGGATACCAATCAAATTAACCCTGAAATACTGTAAGTGTACAAGCTGATAAAGATTTCAGGCAAAATTGTTTTGAGAAAACAAACTAGGTTATAGAACTATTTGCCTGCATAAATCTACTATTTCAACTTACTGAGCAACAGTTGAGGTAGATATCTCAAGACTATCTTTCATTCAGAATGTTCTGGAAGCTATTTCACTTGCTAAAGCTTGCAGTACAAAAGTTGCCAATAGTGTATACTACAAGATTACTGTTCTTTTTTTTTTATTATTATTTGACTAAAGAACTCTGCATATCCAGGTTCTTCGTTTGAGATAGCTAGGCGAATAGCTCTAATATTATTGCTACCCTCAAGTTATAGAATTCTTGATCTCGTGCAATCTCATGATCTCACATCAGATCGAGATTATTAGAAAATAGCCCTGAAGATCTTACTTCTATCAAATATGAAATCAGTCTTTGTCCAAAATTTTGGTATATAAACAGAATCAAGATCACACAGACATTAAGGTTCGTTTGTTGCGGAAACATCGATACCTGTCTACCCTGTTAGAACTGTCGGAAAATAGAGAAAGCACAGACAACAAACTCACAAATTTATTCCTCTATCAAAAAAATTAAAGCCAGTTTCACAAGTTGGGAACATAGCATTACTTTTAAAGTTGCTAATATAAGAGGCCCACTGGGCAGTTATAACAAGTTAGCTATTATAGTCTCAAGAAGCTACTCTTGTTCAAGCAATACTTGACAGGGAAAACTGATAGAGTTATAAAATGTATCAGAAGTTTTACTGTCAACCAGTAAACAAGATTGATGACACCAACTCCAATGCTTATTTATTGCAGTTAGATTTATAAATATTTGTCGTCATTGGTTATACCTTTAAAAGACATAACTTTATCCTATTACTGGAAAAAGATTTAATTTAGAATTATCTCCTAGTACCAGGTACCTCTATCAATTAATTACTATTTTGATTTCTGAAGAAGTTACTAATCAGAAAGGAACATTACAAATTTTGTTACAGTAAGATTTTATGAAAGGTCTTAAAAAATTTCTTTAAACCTATTTATGCTTTAAAACTATTATAATTCATCATCATAGCGTTTGTATTTATCACCAGCAGATACCAAACAGGTCTTCAATCCAGCACCGTGTGTCTTAGGAAAGCACATAATATGACTGTTTTGCATTCCAACAAAACAGGTATTATGTGTTGAATAAGACACACGGTGCTGGAGCAAGTCTCTTGCTGGTACCTTGAAGACTCTATGAAGTTGACAGCTTCGCTGTCAAAGCATCTTTCACGGGGAGAAAAGGATGCACGCTGGTGAAAGAAGGAGACAGGTATAGTACCATGGACAATTTGGTAAGTTTTTAACCACGGATAATCATTATAAGGCGAATTTACAACAGCATTCTTCAATCCAGCACCGTGTGTCTTATTCAACACATAATACCTGTTTTGTTGGAATGCAAAACAGTCATATTTCATTTTACATGGGCCTCAATGGGCACTTACAAAACATCTAGAGGAAAAAAAATTGGCACAGTTCGGGCTGGTCACTTTCATGGAGAAGAACCGGCAAGAAACTCCATGGTTACTCTTTTAAAATAATTTCTTTTACAATGTTATTGTTACAGTTATACATAGACATGAGAGGTTAAGATATTAATAGATGTTACCTGCACACTAGCATGTATGAGGGCATCGGTGACGGTCAGTAGCGGCGCGACCGTCCTGTTGGTTGTAGTACAGTGCAGCCGCGGCAGCTCGCCCCGCCGCGCGCTGTACCACACGCACGTGGCTCCTGTGAAGCCCTCGCTCACACGGAAGTGCTCCACCGCGAGGTTCGACTGGAACACCAAACAAGACTATGTCAGAAGAAACGGCATAATGATTTTTTTACCCACCACGGAACGGAGAAGGTATATGCGTTTAGGGTGAGAGATGTTTGTGTGTGCGTTTGTGCAAAATAATGTCCCCCCTGACGGATATTCTTCGGTTATTTTTACATCTATAATATTTCGTTACATAATAATTGGGTTAAGTCGGGGGTTTTGAGTTTTTTTTTTCAATTAGATTTTTAGCGTTGTGCGTTTTTTTCAATTTTTTTAATTTTGTTTAATTTTATTTTACGTTTCAAATAGTATTGGAGTGCCTAGGAGTCAACATTTTATTTATTTTTTATGTTCAGACATCCCCACCACACTATTCCCAAACCAATGTAACTGAAAGCCAGAATCAACAGCGGCAACCACCAGAAAAGCGCTGAGACAACGAAGCTCGAATTCCCTCCAAATCAAGCAGAAGACAGAACATAAGCACAAAGAGACATTACACTGCGAGAAGCCCAGTTGCCTACGGATTAAAATTACTACTAATATTTATGTAAATTGTTGTATACAGAGTGTAAGGGACAGCCCTCCATAAACTTTCAGGGCTTGCTCACTAGACGAAACTAAACAATCATCCACAGACTTTTTTTTATATTTTGGAATGAAAAAAAAAAACGGCCAGGTTTATAATTTGTTTGCAAAGGCCGTATAAAGACGTGTCCAATATTTTTTTATAATGTAAATATAAAAAAATATTGGACACGTCTTTTTTCGTTTAAACAAAAAATAACAAAGATGTAGCCTATTAAAGTTACGTGTGACGTCACCCCGCGCGAAAAAATAACCTCGCGGCGTAACGTCACACATAACTTTAATAGGCTATATCTTTGTCATTTTTGGTCTAATTTACAGATAAAAAAATACATGTCCCTTGTTTTTGAATAATCTAAAAGACGGACTAATTACATTTTTAGGGCAACTAGCCTATTGTTATGACTATACATTCTACTTGTGACAGCCCTGACATGGTTATATTAAAATTTACTACAACTGAGCAACACACAAACACAACCGATTAAGACATATTGGATACATTATCATTATAGTACAGGACTAACATTGATTTCTATTGCATTCTGCAACGACGATATATTACTAGACTCCGCATGAACGATCTAAGGAACAAAAATTATTCTGTCAACTCGCTGAGGTACTACGTAAGCGAGGGGGACGGGGTACTGCGTTGTGATTGGCTAACTCAAGGTCTGTTCTGTGTCAAGGTTGTTTACGGCTCACAGGAGTGGTCGAAATAAGACAGATATAAGACTTTTTTGCCTAATGTGTTGACAGACATCGGTCGCCTGTTATTAGGAGTCTAGTAATATATCGTCTCGCATTCTGTTACAATCTTAATTTATTTTCTGAAACTATTTGTATACCCATGTGATGGTGAAATATAGAATGAACTTTATTTTATGTAAAACATCTATGTAAACCCACCCATGTTTGCAAAGAAATAAATGATTTGATTTGAGCTTACCTTCTGTCCCTGTATATTAGCGACGTGTTGTGATATCTCCTCGGCGGCGCGCGCTATGTCCGTGCACGCGCCGTACGAAGACTCTGCGCGAGATAGCACTGACATGCTGATGTTCATCGTGGAACTTATTACGTCCAGTAATGTTGGGCCTGGAAGGTAATGAAGAATTTTTGAAATTAGAGTAAAAGGTTCTATTGTTAGGCGTTTTAACCCAACTACTCCAATCCTATTGGTCGTAGCGTGTTTTTATACAACGTGTAACGTTCGTGGTAACTGAGTCCATGCTACAGAACAATGTTTTTTCAAGACTTTGTGGAAATTCGCATTAAAAAAAAATTTCATACTGATGGGCCCGATCAATTTCTCATTTTGTATGAAAAGGCATTTTTTGGCGAATTTCCAAAAGTCTTGGAACAATCATTGTTCAGTAACATGGACTGAGTTACCCCACAAGAGGTTTTGCGCTATTAACGTTACACTTTGTATAGCCTATAGCCTTCCGTGAAATAAACTAGCCGCTAGTCACTAGCATGAGGTAACTTGGTGTGGATCGGCGAGCGGTAAGGTTAAATGTATAGACATGTTTGAACATCCATGCCGCGCCGCCAGTAGCGTATTCGCATATTTACAAAGCAATTGATGTCTTAGGTACGATTCAGACCATTCGGCCGGGCCGGGCGGCATTTTATAATGCGGTAAAGAATTTTTGACATGTATCAACAGTAATTACAGTTCATATTTGCATGCAAACTTATCTCCGTCGGCATCTCGCGACACGTAGCGACGTGTCCCGTAAGTTGCGTGCAGATATGAAATGTAATTACTGTTTATCAACATTTCAATGTACCTTATTCGCGCCGCACATCGCACCGCATACATACTGTTGAGACTAAAGTCGTGAATGGGTTGTTAGTCCTACTAATATTATAAACGTGAAAGTTTGTTTCGATGGATGTTTGTTACTCTTTCACGCAAAAAATACTGAACGGATTTAGATAAAATTTGGTACACAGATAGTTTATAACTTGGATTAACACATAGCCTAGTTTTTATCCCAATTTTATATTCCCACGGGATAATTTTCGAGTTATAGCGGGTGAAACCGCTGGCAACAGCTAGTGATAATCGTTTTGTAATTATACGTATTGTAGAAACAATTGTTTACAAACACAATTGATACACGGACACAAATAACACACTGTAGACACACTACAAATGTTTTTTTTTGTACGCAAAAGAATATATTTTTGCGCGTTCATAATTCTCATTCTCATTTTATTACACTAGGAATTATCCACGCATTCAAAGACGATTAAAAAAGACTAGACTAGTTCCTAGACTCCTAATAACAGGCGACCGATGTCTATCAACACATTAGGCAAAAAAGTCTTATATCCGTCTCATTTCGACCAATCCTGTAAGCCGTAAACAAACCTACCTTGAGACAGAACAGACTTTGAGTTAGCCAATCACAACGCAATACCCCGTTCCCCTCGCTTACGTATTACCTCAGCGAGTTGTCAGAATAGTTTTTGTTCCGTAGATCGTGCATGCGTAGTCTAATATATCGTCGTTGCACGTCAACATCATTTTGAGAATCTAACACACTTTATGACAAAAATAATATTTACGAAAGCTACTGACACACTGCATTAAACAGGGCCGTATTTCCCAACGGAAACAATGGGCCCAGGTTCCCGCTACCACTGGGAGCCCCGCTACCACTAGGGTCCCCGCTATCTCTAGGGGCCCCGACTTCCTGTGGCTTTTTTTTCCTTGGCAAAATCACCAAATGAGTCCTCCCACCCCAAGCAGGGCAGAAGGCGCTGTCAGACTTGTACTGACTAAAATCCACGGTATCCATCAGTAGCCCTTTATGTTCCGGAGTCACGGTAATGGAAATAAGTCCCGCGACCGACTTCCTGTGACCTACAATATTTTAGTTTCTTTATAAAAATTGGTGCAATCTTAGATAGAGACGAGATAAAATTTAAATTGTTACAATACATGTGCAAGTGTCCTACCATGACCTCTTCAAGGCAGAGTAGTTCTAGTGTGGGAAAGAGACGGAGCTATACAAGTCGTGTAGCGCCATCTCGTTCCCTCAGTTGAACTACTCTGGCTTTAAAGAGTCATGGTAGTACACCAGGTCATAAAAGCTGTGGACTAATCACTTTGTTTAACTTACAATCCCTACTAATATTATAATCCCTACTAATCCCTACTAATATTATTAATGCGAAAATAATCTGTCTGTCTGTTACTTTTTGACGCTTAAGTGCCGAGAATGGACATAGGATAGTTTATATCCCGAAAGTCCCACAGAAACGATAAAAAACGTTTCGCGCGTACGAAGTCGCGGGCAAAAGCTAGTCACAAATAAAGACAAAATCACTCACCAAGATCTTTCTCCTCCGCAATATACTGCATATAATTCCTTATAGCTTTCGAAATAAACAACACATCATCAGCATCGATAATTTCCGCTAACGGATAAGTCTTCTCCTGAATCAATATAGCTAGTCTCTCCGTAGCATTGACTGCAGAAAATTGCACCAAACTCACGTTTAACAGTGCAAACTGTTGCAGGAGCTTCGTCACGTTACTGATGTAGGAGCATTCAGTAGTATTTGCTGGACCCCAAGTAGCATTAGGACTACAAGACCTATAGGCTTGTCCGTCACCACTTCGGCAAGGGACCGCAGCTGTATGATTCAGTAACAGTTGAGGCCACGAATATAGACCTTTGTTATCTACAGTGTAGGTCGTGGGACAGTACTGCGTCGAGTTTGATAGCACCAATACTTCAACCGAATGATTATGTCTGATATGATTCTGATCGCTATACATGCAGGTCCAAATCCCCATGTGATGATTCGTGATATTAGGAAAATGGACCCTTGTCTCTGCTAAGCCCTCTTCTTGCAAGTCTGTGGTTGTTATATTAACGTCGCAGATTTCCAGCATGGGATGGACCCATTTAAGCTCGTATTTCGACGAGCCTGAAGCGAAGGGCGCATTGCAGGATAAAGTTAACATATCTCCAACGAAAACTACTTGGTCATGATCTGGCTTGACAATCAAGTTGTTCCCATACACTGCATTCCCACATTCAGACATGACGAGGAATATTCTTAGTTTTTTCACGAGTTTGTTAACCATGTTTTCTGGGAAGGCGCATTTGGGGTTGTTTTGTAGCTTGACGCTGTGGTTGGATGCCCAGGTGCCCAACCAGAGGAGGTTGCAGTCGCATACTAATGGGTTGTTAGTGATGTCCCTGTGGAAGAAAAATAAATTAAGGTGGAATGGAAGTGGCCCCCGATATTCAATTTTTCTTGAGTTTTGCAATTTGTATAATGCGAAACAGGTTCTAAATTCTAACTACTACTACTTGTCTAAAATCAATAAATGAGTCCTCCCGCCCATTAGAGTGGAGCAGCAGGCAGTCCCTTAGACTCGTACCAATTAAAATTAACGGTATTCCTTCAATACTTTAAGTTCTGCTAAAGGCCTTCATTTTAAAATTTTGTCCATCACAAACAAACTCCTTAGTAGAGGCTGCTGTCTCTAGTTAATATATCATTTTCGAATAGTCAAAAGTCTTTAAAATAATTGTAATATTACAGTCTCAGTCACAAGACAAAAACTGCGAAAGTGCTGTAGAAGCCCATTCCAAATCGTAGATCGGAACTAAATGATCCGACACACGCGCCACCATCAGCGAGACATTTGAGTGAGCATGACATTCTCAACCACCAGCTACCAGGGTCATTCAAGTCAATAAGAGACAAAGAAACTCTACTCACACTCCTGCCAATCCAGTAAGGTACTCAAAGGTCCCAAATTCTATTGCTGATATGTGATTATGAGAGAGATTCAGCCGCTCCAGATTGGTCAGACCCTTGAACATCTCCTTGTATACATTGCTGATCTGGTTGTAGGACAGGTCCAGCCGCTGGATTGATGTCATGTTGTAGAAAGCATCTGACTCTATAAGACTAATCTGGTTTCTGCTGAGATCCCTGTAAAGAAGAAAGTGTTACTTTAGGATCGGCTTTAACAAAATTTTAGCAAAGCTCTCTTCACTGGATGTCATGCCATGTACCACAATGAGCAACTGAAAAAAGGGTTTGCTTATTAGTCAATAAAGTCTGACAGCCTCCTCAGCCCCAGCCAAGGCCTGAGGACGGATTGATTTATGTGATAAAATGTAGTGCAACAAAAAGGCTCGCGACCCTCCTATATAATTTACGTAATTTTTTTCATGCCGCAATCCTAGTATATAACCGCCGCAAAAGTACTCCGGACGATCAGCGACCGGCAGCGCCATAAGGAGTGTTAACCTCTCTTTTGTGGAAAGTGACCCTCCCTTTTTTCCCACGTTTTTATGGAAAAAAAATCTGCTGTGTTATGGTTGCATTTGAAAACATAGAAATTCATATACACTAAAAACCCAAACCCGAAAGAACTACTTGTAGATCTAACAAATATTTGTTTAGTGCAGGGATCGAACCATTGAGACGCTGCGCAGGAGTCGAGCGATTTTATACTAAGAATCTGAGGTCTATAAATTTTACAACACAAACTCATCGTCATCATCAGCCTATAAATGTTTCCACTGCTGTGACAGCGGCCTCTTGTCTGTGAGAAGGAGTGGGCCGTATTCCACCAAGCGGGCCCAGTACGGATTTTTAGATGCCACATTTCTTCGAATTTGTGATTCTAGGACATGACGATTTATTCGAAACGTTTTCCTTCAGCATTTTAAGAGCAGTGGTGATGAAATAAACTACACAAAGAAAAGCGCTTAGCTGGGTTCGATCGCACGACCTGCAACTCGTAACTCGGGGCGGATACCACTGCTGGGCCACCATTGCTCAAATCAAACTGCATTCATATAAATAAGTTCTTATGTTTTGTAGATCACACGAATGTGTGTGAAACTGTGAGTGAATGTGTGTGAAACTGTGGAATGAGGGTAAGTTTTTTTTATGCGTGCCTAAATGAGTCTATGAGTCCTGCCAACCAGGGCTGGGCAGGAGGAACTGTCAGACTTGTACTGACTAAAATCCATGGTGTCCTTCAATAGCCCTTTACGTTCCGGAGTCCAGGTATTCGCAAGTCCCGCGACCCCGGCAGGCTTTGGCGCTCTAAGGACCCCCCATCATAGTGCTGACAATCTTTGAGGCGCGCGTGGAACACAACGCGCCGTCGTATGTAGAGAATAAGCTTAACACTTATTTATTTATCAAACTATGCATGTGTTGTCATAGAACTTGTTATCATAGTTGTACCTATGATAAGGTGCATATTACGGGTTATCTAAATAGAACATAGATGTTATCTTGTTAATGGACATGCTTTTAAAGCTGTGTCAGAAGTAGAACATGATGTTTGTTCAACTCATCATATTTTTTAGCTGTAGATCATTTTGTATTCTTGGCATTATGATGTGGGTAGTACTGCATATAAACCTACTCCAATTAGGCAAATTTCTATTAGATTTTCATCAACTCATTTGTTTAAGAGAAAAAGTAGGTCATGCTGTTATATAGGAACCTAAAAAAGCTACTGTAACAACATTGTTCTTTAAAATTGTTCTTAATCAATTATCTACTCCGTTGCTGAGTATGTATTGTTCATACAATAGAATAAATTATTCCAGTATAAAAAAAAAACAAAATTCATAATATTATTTTGCAAATGTGGCCTTTTTAGACCCGATGTAGATACACAACAATGCCTGTAATACTGATAGATTTATTTGATTTGATAGATAAAGTTATGACTTTCCAATTCTAGATAACAATTTAATTTATATTTGATGGCTATCTTAATTTGATAAAAATTCAAGTAACCACACTGTTGATTTTTTAAACATAAATAGTCACTTTAATCTATCTAATATTTATAAAGCTAAAGAGTTTAATACTCTATTTATTTGTTTGACCCCATTTAAGTCCGAAACTACAACTGGAATTACAAAAAACTAAATCATAACCAACCAAAAAAATTCCGAATGGCATAAACCACTCAGCATTTAAAACTCAGTGCATGCATGTGGAACATTTATAGAATCACGTAAACAAACATTGAAATCTGTGTCATTTACATGTTTGTAATAGACATGAAGTTGGCTGCACTGCCAAACACAAGCTTTATTGTGAATACTGACTGTTTCGACCATGGAGTTTATTAACAGATGTACGAATGTCGATGAGGTGAGAGGAATAAGATAGGGACAAACTGAACCTATGTACGCGACGTATGCAACGCGTTATTAGAAACACACTTATCATATGCAATATTGCGTATAATAGGTGTGTTTCTAGGCATACAAATTCAACCATTTAGATTTAATAATGCGTTGCATACATCACATATATGGGTTCAGTTTGTCCATATAGATAGGGATTGTAGGGATTGTAGCATGTGGAATTCTAGTTTCTATCTATCATAGTTCCAATGTAGACAATGAAACATAAACAAATACTTATGTAAATGCATTCTATCCATAGGGTTAGAAAAAAGCTCTAAAACATTAACTTTACATTTATTTTGGTTTGTTTATGTTCAATGGCTCATAAATCTGATCAAACATGCCTATTGTATGTACTACTATATTATTACAGTAATAACTTTGTACTGTTTATTAAGACATGCTCAATAAACTGTTCTGTCTGAACTTATTTAATGATCCCATAACATGTTTATGGCACAACTATGTTATACTTACAGTTTCTGTAAATTGGGCAGATACAGCTCTCGTGATAATGTCGAAATGGCATTGCCTGATAGGTTTCTGAAAAGAATATGAAATTTTAATGTAAAGCAGGTTATTGAGACTGAAAAAGTTGGTAATTATAGTATACTTACAAACTGACTACTATAGTCCATAATTTGCTCAGATCTATCTCTTTGAGCTCAGTAATCTGCGCGGGGCTCCCGCCACACTTGAGCCTTAGCAGCTCACCGGGCTGGGGCTCCGCTAACGCCCCATCAATCAATTTATTTCCCTTACAGGTACACAACGAGGGACAGAATCCAACGACACCCTGAACCCACAACAACGTTAAAATAACTCGCGCCGACCACTTCATGATTCGTATCCTCGATAAAACTGCAATTAAAACTATGGCACGACGCCAAATACGAAAAATAATCGCATCTTCACAAATTCTTAACATTCATCAATTACATGTCTTTACTATCCATACAAACAAATGTCCATACGATTACAAGTATTAAGCCACACTAAATCCTTCACATTTCTCTTCGCCTTAATTATTTTTCATTTTATTTTACAAAAATAAACAACTGTAAAACAATACACAAGAAGTACACATCCGACATTTGTAATAATTTGACTGATTGTTTTTAATTTTTTTACTGATAATAATTCAGTGTCTTTTCAGTTACTTTTGAGTCAAAAACTACTGCCTCTAGAAAGAATGAAAGATGAATGAATGAGATCTGCAAAAATCGACTAAAAATAAGGACATTGAAGGTTACCTTCCAATGAAAACATACTTGTGGTTTGTAGTCTATGGTCCAGTAAATTCAGTTCTACCAACATTCTAAAATAAAAACATCAAAATAATTCAAAAGTTGAACCGTTGCCGTTTGTTTTGTTCGTTGCTAAATGAATTATTTTACAACTTAGTTTTAATGAGTTTCTGTGCTTAGTTATTAGGTAAAGAAAAATGTTGGAACAGCGATATTCTGACAATGACGTGTCGAAGCGAGATATACCTTCTTTTATCGAACCTAGGCCGCCGTTGATTCAAAACCCGTTCATGCGACCTAGGCCTCAGAAAGGAACCAACTTATTGGAGTTATTTGAAGATTCAGAGATTGAAGAGCCGGAGTTAGTGCAAGTTTATTTGAGACTGAAACCGTGTAAAATTCCCAACACTTTATATGAAATTCGGTCAGACAAATGTCTGGTTACATCTTTGGACACTGCGACGGCGGGTCACGGGCGCCGCACCCAGCACAATGTCTCGAAAATGTATACTTTCTCCAAGATCTTCGGCGCAGAATGTAATCAGAGAGTGAGTTGGTTTTTGTGGCAATGACCTTGATGAACAGACCACCAGTGACAAATTTTTATTTATTTAATTATTATAATTATTTTAAACTCTGCGTCTCTGCGCTCATCCTTCACGGAATCCTTGGTCAGTAGGTCGTGATATGAGCGGATTCAATTTTGTTAATAACTTCCAGTTGGTCTTACTTGAATTTCTTGTTATTGTCCTATTAGAAATTACTTTGTTTAGGAAAAAAACCATAAGCAGCTGCAACTAGACAAAACACTCCACCATTGCATCTTCATCACGACTTTCATCTTTCAGGAAATATTCGAATCTGTGGTCAAAGACAACCTGCGGAAGCTCCCTGATGGACAGAACTTCACGCTCCTCACGTATGGAGCCTCAGGGTCAGGCAAGACCTATACACTCATGGGCACAGTGGGTGCTCCTGGCCTGGTACCACGGTCCCTTGAGTATGTGTTCAGATTGGTGGATGCTGCTCAGCAACCTGCCTTTAGACCTGCTGAGAATGGTGCTGAGAAACTTGGTCACCATGAGCAAGATTATGAATTACAGGTTTACTACTTTTCTGTTTATTTTTCAAAATATTTAAAAACTTTAAGGCCATTCAAACACAATGAGGCTCAAGTCTCCAATACCTTACTTACCTGTATGTTTTAACAGAAATGTATATAATCCCTCATTGTATACAATTCTTAGGAAACATCATTACATAAATGACTAAAATCACCCGGCATTATGTGAAACCTATCCAAACCAAACCTCCAGGTGCTCTGATGTCTACTTTTAAAGGCACTTTCAACTTTTGGGCACCAAGGCTCAGTTTAAAACTCCTTAAAACTTTGCATGTAGAAATAGGAGCCCTTTGCTGCAAGTTTCTTTTTTAATTTAATTGGCATTTCTTTTTTTTAATTTAATAATTATTCATTGCTGATTGTAAGCTTTTAAAACGGTTCTCAGAACTAAAGTATCAATAAGAAAGATCTTGTTATGTAATCAAAGTCTGGACTAATCCTAAAATGAAACTTGTATCTCCCTAGTGGGTGAAACGCCTCCGGCATGTGTCGGCGCCTCTTCGTGACAAGTACCGTCGAATGAGTGTACAACTGCACAGCGACCTCACTGCTAGCACTCTCGACCTCTCTAACAGAATACGACACTATGTTTGGGTAAGATTCTTCAATACAATAAAGATGATTTTTGTGGAAAGAAAATTCCGATTTTCAATATTCTGAAAAAATCAGTTTATTCGGAATATTGAAAATCGGAATTTAGTTTTTCGGAATGAGAACTCATCGAACATTACATTTTTCGAATATGTAAAAATCGGTCGTTTTCCGATTTTAAAAATCGGACATACGACTTTCGGTCAAATAAATTTCGAGATTCTTAATAGATATTGTAATTTTTAGGTATTATTACATCGTGTATGTGCTGATAATATTAATTCAGTTTGTATTTCTCTTTTTCACAGGTCTCCTTTGTTGAAATTTACAACGAAGCCGTTTACGACCTTCTGGCGCCGCCCGAGAAGAGGACGAAGCTTCGCATTAGAGAAGACTCTTCTGGAAATGTTTATGTGAAGGTAAAATACATAGCCTTCAAAATGAGGTATTCCCCGAAGGGCACCTAGCACATGCGAAAATTTTTGACAGAAGCCTTATGTAGAATAGATAAGGTGCAAGTGGTTCAGGTGCCATTGTCTGCAGGTGCACTTCGTGGAATACCTCATATTAATTCCCCAAAGGGCACCTGGCACCTGCAATAATTTTGACAGGAGCCTTATGTAGAATAGATAAGGTGCAAGTAGCTCAGGTGCCATTGTCAGCGGGTGCCCTTCGTGGCATACCTCGTCAAAATTGATAATATTCAAGCGAGACGAGGTCTTAGAGTAACAGCTCGCGCCTCTCACTTAATTTGTTGTTTTTGTGGCTGTAAGAAGCAACAAGAAATAATGTTAACACTTCCACATCCTCTATTGTGCATATCTATCTTTTATAGAGCTGTGTCTGTCTAACTAAAGGTACAGTCAATGTTCATCTTGAAATACTAAAAGGGAATGCCACTGGCTACGCTGACCACTGGTCTAAGCTAATTAATAAAATTTATCATCAACTCAAAATCTAGATTTGATTAATGTTTCTCCATCCCTCAAACTTAAAGTATAAAAAAAAAAAACAATTATCGTACAGGGCGCAACACAAGCATTCGTCCGGTCGGGCGAGGAGGCATATGACGTGATGGTGGCCGGGAAACACAACCTCGTGGTCGCAGCGACCGGCGTCCACGCACACTCCTCGCGCTCACATTGCATCTTCACCATCACCATGCTTACAGAAACAGGTATGATAGTTTCACTATTTAACTGCATGCTAGTAAACCATGCCGTATATCATTTCTTGCCAGAATGTGATCCTTATTAGCAGCACTATCGAATGGTGTAATAATACAGTGTGATTTTTTTTCCAAAATCAGCAGTTTCGATTTCTGGCCAGGATTGTTGAATTTTCTAAATTCTAATGATGCAGTTTTAGTTTTCGTCAAAATCGGCCTCGAGACTCCTTTCAACGTTTTCCGATATTCCTCGTAGTTTCGGATATAGCCATGCACGCCCAGTTGAAAAATTCACCCTGCATAGACCACATAATATAAATATTGCCCAGTGCTGAATATAAACTTTCCTGAAAAATTTCCATCTTCGGTTCATCTCCTAGGCAGTCTGCATCAATAAACACATGGTTGACTGTAATTCGTAAATTATACTTTTAACTTTAATTTAATACACTTTACAAATACAATTTATTGCCCCAGAACTATGTTGTAGGTTTTTTCGGAAGGAACTTTTCACAGGAATTCTTCGAATTGGTATCTTGTAAGAAGAAGTATGCTTCCTTTCTTCTTATATGGGATTCTTTTGTTCTTCTCCTGGAAACTTTAGTCATTGGATGACTTTTTTTTGCGTTGTAACATCACCAAATTAGTCCTCCTAAGGAAGGGCAGGTGAGACCGCAGATTTGTACTGACTAAAATCCAGTGTCTTTTACTAGGTCTTTACGTTTCGGGGTCACGGTATACGTTAGGCTCGCGACCCAGGGTCATTGGATTATTAAAGTTGAAGAACAATGAATGTAGGTCTCTCCCAAATCTTAAGCAGTGCCGAAAATAGGGGTGTGCCAACGGTGCCCAGGCACAGGCCGCACACCATGGAGGGGCGCAGAAATAGCCAGACCAGGACCACAATTGGCAAGACTAAGGCGCAATTAAAGAAGCAGGCACTGGGCGCATAAAAGGCTAGTTACGGCACTGATCTTAAGAGTCGTTTTATGTTATGGCTGTCTAATTTCTTCCGTTTAATGAAATCTTCTGTCCACCTAATGCTAAAAAAAAGTCGTTTTCTCTAGCTGAAGGCTCAGTCCGCACGTCGTACGTCCGCCTGTGTGACCTGGCGGGCTGCGAGCGAGCGCGCGCCACTCGCAACACAGGCGCCAGGATGGCGGAGTCGAGAGCCATCAACTCATCACTGCACGTGCTGGAGAGATGTCTGCACATGCTGAGGAGGAAGCAGAAGACGAGAAACGATGCTATGGTGCCCTACAGGTAAGAGAATAGTCTATTCGAGATACATCCATAAGCGTCTATTCACACGTACTACAACCATACCACAACGCCGCCACGGCGTATATTTTGTATTGAAAATGAATATTACAATTTACCCGTACCACATTTTGCCGCTGTTATCGACCACTTGTGTAATACGACCACATCGCAACCACACCGCGACGGCAACGCCACCACCGGCGGCGGCCACGTGGCCACATCGCCACGACATGACGTCATCAACAGCGCGACAACGCATCCACAACATTTTGTCGCTAACACAACTGCAAAAAGTCGCCGCAACACTATTCACATGTAACCACAGCTTGACCACATTTTGTCGCTGCGACATGGTGTGATTGTGGTACGTGTGAATAGACGCTAATTCTTTATATCTCTCTAAAATCATCATCATCTACCTCCCCTTATCTCCTTTTACTTTTGGTAGACGCAACACGATTTCTTCTTTCATTCCTCTCCATCAGACGTCAAAGCATCACTTTCTCCTTTTAATTTATATCATTCCTCATATCATTCTTCATGCATCTTTTCTTTGGTCTTCCTCTTTCTCTCCATGATCAACATCCATACCACTCTCTTAGTCAAATGATTTTCATCCCTCCTCGTCACTTATTCTCTAACCCCCTGACACGCGGATTAAATAATTACAAAATTAGACTCCCAAAATTATTATAAATCGTGAATATCACAACTAATTTTCGAATACTTTGCTTTTTCTAATGTTTGCGCATTCGTGGCTTACGTAATTAAACCCAGAATATTTATGAGACCAAATCATTTCGAAATACTTAGAATTCTCCTATTGATTCTAAACTTATACTTCAAACCTCATAAAATATTCCTGTTGCTATATAACTATTTTCCTCAGAGAATCCAAGTTAACCCGGCTCCTTGGCACCGGTCTGTCAGGCGCGCGAGGTGAAGCAGTCAGTATGGTGGTGACCCTCAACCCCTCGCCGGAATACGCACATGAAACTAAACATGTACTCAGTTTAGCGGCTGTCGCACAGGATATACGTAAGTTGAATTTTGTAACTAGCCTTCTATAATAACACTTAAAATTTGAATATTTTTTGCCATTTCTATGGGTCCACATTCTAAATAATATGAGCACAACCTTGCAAAAGGACATCTGTGAAAGCCCACAACTTCTCAATACTCTATGACAACACTATGGCATTCGACTTGGTAAAGCTATGTTTAGTTGAGATTTTAATCAACCTCGTAAGTTAATTACAACATGCATGATAATTCATAACATCAAGTAAAATAGAATAAGAAAATAAAATGCAGTTTTGATTCAAAACTTATAGTAAACTTGTACTTAGTATTGGAGTACATCAAGGTTCAGTATTGAGGCCACTACTACTTTTGTTCTTGTAATTCGCACGTTTTTTTGTCTTGTACGTCATAATGTATGAAGTAATTGTTTTTTAAACAGAGATAAACAACACAATGCTAGCTACTACGTTAGAAAGTAGCACACAGGACACGACCATCAGTTGCAGCTCAGAAGTTATGAAATTACGCTCCGATAACGAGAGACTACACTTTGAACTTGTCCAGTTAGTATTATTTGTTTTCTCCCGGTTTTAAATCCGCAATTTACCTCTAAGAATTTGATTCATCATCATATCAGCCATAGGACGTCCACTGCTGAACATAGGCCTCCCTTTTTGATCTCCATATGTACCGATTGGAAGCGGCCTGCATCCAGCGTCTTCCGGCGACCTTCATAAGGTCGTCTGTCCACCTTGTTGGTGGACGTCCTACGCGAATTTGATTAGTAGTATATAAATTTCTTTTTCCGTGCCTAATTAAGAATGAAATCTAGAATTTATAAACTAAACTTCCAGAGCTCAAGCTCGCAATAAAGAACTGCTGGCAGCTATGGAGGAACGTCAGCAAGAGTCTGCGAACACGATGCGAGAGTTGGTAGAAGAAGCCAAGGATATGACCAAACAATATTATGAGGCGCAACTCGAAGCATTACGGTGTGAGGTGAGGAAAATAAAGTGCAACCTTTATTTTTGGCATTAGTACTTAAAACCAATAAGATAACAAAACAAGTTACTCTGAGACCGAATTTCTTTAAGTAATGAATTTCAATAGGCTATACTCAAAAACAAAATATTAGTCCGAAAAATAGATTATCAAAGAATATTTAACCTGCATTTTTTATTTTGTTGCGTAAACCAAAATTGATTAAGATACTTGACGAAGCTTCTAAATATCACAAAACGTCACTCGGTCGTTACATTTTATAGGCTTTATGACTTCACAAGCATTCACTCCCGAATTTCGAAATGTTTTATTTTTGTCAAAGTCCATTGATTTAAAAATCTAACTGCGTATTTCTCAATACTTTAACGCAATAAACTGAATTTCATTTTATTTATGCAGTAAACTTTCTTATTGTCAATAGAAATTCTCAAATCATATAGTCGTTGACAGATTTCTAAACTCAATCTTGTTTTAACAGATGGAAGATATGGTGGAAGAATACGAGAGCAGGCTAGCGAAGGTGCCGGCGCCTCCCAAGAACGACGCTGGTACGCCGTCACGGTACCTGCAGAATAAAGTAAGCTAAATGTGATGTTACAATCATCAAAACATAAGTGTTTTACTGAAGCTATAATGATCTTAACTTGTCTTCTCCTTTGCAGGTTTCACAACTTATGACGGAAATAGCAGTTTTAGAGGTAAGCATACAATCCTTCATCACTGCCCATAATTCTACTTCATCTACTGGGTTTTGATCTGTCTATGCTATTGCCAAAACTCAATGTTGCTGTGCCACATTGGCAAAAAATTCGTCCCGACTTACCTTCGAACGACCAACTCTAACTCATAGCTTTACTGCACCTAAAATAGTCTAGTATTGAAATATTCCAGTGTTTCACTAAGTTTGGATTCTAAAAAAATATTAAATATTCTTTTCAGGAGAAATTAACTGCTGAAACACTAGCGAGATCACGACTTCAGAAGGAAATTGAATATCTTCGGTCCTGTATCGAGGAGAGAGATGGTAAGGAAAACATTGAAATTATTATTTACTGCAATTTGTTTCTTTGAATAAAATAAGCGATTACAAGTAAATTTACCTGACTGAACAATGTTTTCTTTACTACAGAAAAAGCATTTAAAGACGCAACACCGCAGCGTGAAGATGTAATGTCACTGTCAGACAGTGAACATGAGTCTGAAGAAGAAACCAACGATCCATTCAATGAAAGCCTCGAACCGGTCTTCAAAAAGGAACTAAACAGATCCATATCTATAGTCCTACAAAACGAAAAACGGGACAATGGTAGCATTCACACAATAGATAACATTGACGAGGAATGTGACAGTGATCTCGAAAAATCACATGAAACTCAAAATGATGACTCTAAAAACTCAACCTACGCTACCGGCGAAGATGAAGATGAACCTAGCAAAAATATAGATGCAATAAATGAAAATAGCGTAAGATTCGATGATAGTGAGAAAGCAGACACAAATGTCACATATCATAATGATGGGCTAAATGATAAATGTAATGGAAGCAAGAAAACTGAGGGAACTTATGATAATGTTATACACAGTAACAAATGCGATGATTGTTTTGAAAATAACGCAAATGTAACATATGACAATGGAAGAACAAGCAACGAATGCCACAATAATTTGAAACTCAATGGTGCTAATGAAAACCATGAAGATATAATAATCAGTAACAAATGTGATGATAGCTTGAAAAATGATCAGAAAAATACGACATATGACAGTGAAACAACTTACGACAAAAATGAGGATAGCTCAAAAGACGATTTAAGAGATGAAGACGTAATACAATTTAAAAATGAATCTATTAAAAGTAAACCAGAGATTAGGGGAACTTATTTTGTGAGAGAAAGCCAATTTAACGAGACAAGCAGTAGTAACGAAGACCCAATTGAAAAGAAACAAAACTCATTTAGAGGTACTTACTTTGTTAAAGATCCTGTGACAAATGTGTCTAAAAGTAGTGATGATACAGGCGATATCAATGATGTTTTCAAAGTACCTGTTACTAAAGAGAAATTTACAGTGGAAATAAAAGCTGCAGAACCATTAATTGAAAATAGACCTAACAAAATTACAAGAGAAAAGTTGAATACTGTTATGAATACATTAACCGAACCTCCAACAAACAAAATGGTTAGAGGAAAATCAAACATAGACATGAAACCTCCAGACAAATTAGAATCAGTTAGCAGCATGATTAGAGCAAAAACTAATATCAATATGAAAGTAACTGAAAAAGTGTCGGAAACATTAGTCAGTAAAATAATAAGATCGTTCAAGTCTAATCAAGGAAGTGACGTATCGCTACGACAGTTTGAACAACTAGAAAAAGCTGCTAGGGAAGACGACGACGAAGAGACACCACAAAACCAGTCAGTCTTTGGTGAAATAAAAATACTAAAAGAGAAAAGAACGTACTTTGACAATGTTTTGGAAAATAACAATGAACCTAAAGAGGTTCGCAATGAAGAACCCGTGATTACAAAAGAGAAACGAACATACTTCGATAATATCAGCGTAAATGTTGAAGTTTCTAACAAAAAACTGAACAAACTAATGATAAATGATGAAGACAGGTCGCCGTCTATAGTCAAAGAAGATGTTGTTAGTGACAATTTTGAACCTAGCACAATCAAGAAGCTCCTAGGTGAAAGTTTCACGAAAACAGACGTCATATCATCATTACACAAAAGTAGATTAACTAAGAAGCATAACTCAGTAGACATATTTGATGGATTCGACTCACCAGTCGCTCCAAAAATTAAAGAAAAAGTAGACAACGTTGAAATTGCTAGACAGTCTATTGAGAAAATGGTTTTAGATCAGCTGTCTGCTAAAAAGAATTCTAAAGCTGATGTAGAACAAAGATTATCTATCAGAGAAGTCATTGAACCTGAAAATGATGAAGTACAAATTAAGAAGGAAATGAAATTAGAGCCAATGTCTTCAGTTGAAGAATTTAAAGAAAGTAAACCAGGCATTAAGAGACAAGCTAAAATAGAGCCTGCGTCATCCACTGACGAACCTAATCAAACTATGAACTGTTCTGCTAAAGGCGATAACACAGTTGAAGAATTTGAAAACATTTATAAAGATATATCTGCTCCTAGAGCTACTGAATTTGACTTACTAGTTGCCAATGAGAGCACAGATAAACATGACAAAGACGAAACGAAGTACAATTTACGTAAAACGAGAACTAAGAACGACGACGCTAAAGTCAATAAAAGCAAAGATAAAGAAGAAGAGATACTAGCTGAAAGTCACGCGAAATGTGAAAGTAAGACTCGTAAAAGACCTCTCAGGTTGCGACGAAGAAAGAATCAAGATGAGGAGAGTGATGAGAAATTGAAGGATATTGTGAACTTACAAAGTGAATTCTCAGATGTTACAATGGGCATGCCCGCTACTAAAAAAGAGGTCAAAGATATACCATCACCGGAAAAAGGTACCGAAGAGAATCTACCGCCTTTGTTAGGAATACAGAGCTGTCCTTCTAAAAGGTTAGTTCATTCTTTGTTGCATACTGCTTTTCTATCAGGCCTCCTTTATCTTCTTCTAAATTCTTATTCTCTTCTCTTTCTACACTTTCTTTAGGCAAGTTAGACTTTCGAGGCGCCCTCAACGGTCTAAGAAGAGACATGACTCTGAAACATGATAACAGATTAGGTTTCTTTTTTCTATCAAGTAAGAAGTTTTAGTATTTCCCGGTGGGGGGTTTGGTTTTTGTTGCTGTAAGTTTTTTTTATTGTTGGTGAGGGTAACTCTATAATAATTTAGGCTGTGGTCAGATGTGTTTAGTGGCGTTAAAAAAAGCGCTGAGTTGGAACAAAACGGTAAATGGAACTTAAATGTAAACCAGCACTAATACATTTCGAAAAAAACTGTCGTGTTTTATAGGCGCTGAGGTGTGAACAGATACGTGGGAAAGCATTTGTTCTGTTTCGGCGCTTTTTTAACGCCCGTAAAAAAGCGTTCGTGCAAATGGGGGCTTAGAAACTGATGGTGGTCGACGATCACAAAAACGCTTTCAATAATAATTATCGCTCTCAATATCCTTATTGATATAAAAAGAAGACCATTTTACCACAGCCTAAAGGAAAAGATATCTTGCCTTTTACAATATTACAACTTGTTTCTAAAACCATTTCTTTCTTTCCAGCGTTACACGCAGTCGACGCAAACTCTTCACTCCTCGCGCGGAACCTCTGGAAGAGTCCCTCACTCAAACTGGAGATAGTAACGAACGTATCTACGTTCCGCGGCCATCCTACCACCGTCCTAGAGCTCGTCGCAAACTGTGAATAAATGTACTGCCGTCTAAATTAATTAATTAATATTTTAATATTGTATCAAATGACTTTATAATGTATCAATAAATATAGTTATGGTTATGTTTTAAGTGTTTTTCTTTTATCTACCAATATTTTGAAGAGATATTGGAAGTAATCTCTAGAATTACTGAACAAATCAAATCAAAACGTTTATTTCAACTAGGCCATAACCGGCACTTTTGAATTGTCAAAAGACAAAATAAAACTAGTACAAAAATAGTTATGGTGCTACCAAGGAACTTATAGGTAAAGCTATAAGTTCCTTGGGTGCTACAGTCCCAGTCACAGACATAAAAACTGTGAAAGTACCGTAGGTGCTCATTCCAAATCGTAGATCTCTATGGAGAAGAACGAGCAAGAAACTCCATGGACACTCTTTTTCAATCGCCAAAATTATTACAGATCTTTGGTTACATCATTCATCATCAGATGGTAGGTACATTATGTGAGAACGATGTGGCAATTTATTATTGTCCATAGTAAATATAAAATAGACAATTCAAAAATAAAGTAATTAATTATTAAAATAGACCATGGCAGCTAAGAGCTGACCAGTCCCAACTGACAGCGCCCGTTCACGAACATGACACATATATCAGCACCATTCAGCTCAACCATTTTGAAGGGAACTAAATGATCCGACACACATGCCACCATCAGCGAGACTTTTGAGTGAGCATGACATACTCTCAACCGCCAGAGTCATTCAAGTCAATGAAAGACGTAGGTTTCTAGTCAAAGATAGCTCTGCAGTACATGGTACTCACACAATGCTGGCCATGACGCTATATAATACTAGACTGATTAACTCTATACAATGCAAAGTCTTCATCCTCTTCAAAATATTAATTAAGGGATAACCTACAAACGTCTATCTAGAAAAATCGTAAAAAAACTAAAGTAAGTAGGACAATAACGTCCGTTCATCAATATAAAATAAAACAAATACAAACACATAAAAATAAAACTAAATGACTTAATAAAGTCAAATAAAAATAAATAAACAATTACATGAAATCATATAACTAGTCCGGAAGATCGAATCTATACAATGCAAAAATAGTTTCAGCTTTTACAATAATTTCACAAGCTAGTTTCCCCTATGGTTGTGGAGCAGGACCAGCATTAAGCCAAGCATCTTTATCAGCAATGTAATCCCCCAACTTATAATACGCTTTACTACATAGTGTGCGTTTAATGCAAGTTTTAAATTTCGTCTCATTCAGTTGGAGTATGTGGGGAGGTATTTTATTGTAACATTTTAAACAGTACCCCATGAAGGATGAGTCTACTTTGGCTAACCTGAAACCTGGTTGAACTAATTGGTCCCTAGTTCTAGTACTATAATTGTGCCTATCACCTCTTTTACTAAATAGATGCAGATTCTTTCTAACGTACATGATGTTTTCGTAGATGTATTGACAAGGTACAGTCATGATGTTAATATCCTTAAACAGTTCCCTTAAAGAATCGCGCCTGCGTAGATTATATATGGCTCTGATAGCTCTTTTCTGCAGAATGAATATTGATTCGATGTCTGCAGCACGTCCCCATAACAAAATACCGTAAGACATAATACTATGAAAGTAACTAAAATAGACCAGTCTCGCGGTATCTATGTCAGTATATTGACGGATTTTTCTAACAGCAAATGCTGCTGAGCTCAGGCGTCCTGCAAGAGATGTTAAATGCGGTCCCCATTGCAGCCTCGAGTCGAGCGTGATTCCAAGGAAAACAGTTTTATCGACAAATTCTAGTTTCTCTTGATTCAATACTATGTCACAGTCATTACTTTTGACATTCGGTAGAGCGAATCTTACACATTTAGTTTTTTTTGCATTCAATACTAAATTATTGGCAGTGAACCAAGAATGGACCTGCTGTAGGGCAATATTTACGTCGTCAATATTTGAGGCACGTCTATTCATCTTAAATATTAAGGAAGTATCGTCTGCAAAAAATACCATTTGCGGTTTGTTTTTAAATAAATGGGGCAGATCATTTATATATACTAAAAAGAGAAAAGGGCCCAATATCGAACCTTGTGGTACCCCCATTTCAACTTTTAAACCCGTTGAATTGACGCCATTTATTTGAACTTGCTGTTGTCTATCATTTAAATACGATTTCACTAAGCTTAGCGCAAGTTTACCTAAACCGTAATGCTGAAGTTTCATGAGCAAAGTTTCGTGATTTACGCAATCAAACGCTTTCGAGAGATCACAAAAGATCCCAATGGCATCTTGAGCTTCTTCCCACGCAGTAAATATGTGTTTTAATAAGGTAACACCGGCATCAGTCGTACAACGTCCTTTGGTGAAACCATACTGTCGCTCGTGCAAGATTTTATTGGTGTTGAAATGAGTGAGCATTTGATTAAGCATAACTTTTTCGAACACCTTGCTGAAGACCGGCAGAACGGAAACGGGCCTATAGTTATTACAGTCTTTACTATCCCCGGATTTAAAAAGCGGAATTACCTTACTGTATTTCATCAGATCTGGGAAGACCCCTTGATCTACGCACAAATTAAATATTGCGGCTAAATATGGTGCAACAGTCTCAATAATTGAGGAACAAACTTTCATAGAAATACCCCACAGGTCTTCGGTTAATTTTACCTTGATTTGTTTAAAAGCTTTTATAACTATCATGGGATTTATATGCTTAAATTTAAATTCATTAGGACAGGCTGGAACGTTTTCTTTTAGTAAATTAAAAGAAAGCAAGGGTGAGGAATTTATCGCTTCCGTTGTAGCTATCGGGATACTAGTAAAGAAATTTACAAATTCCTGAGCAATACCTATGTTGGACTTTACGACACCACGCGAGGTCTCCAATGTGAAATCAACATGTTTTTTATTTCTATTGGTTTCCTTATTGATAATTTTCCACACTGTTTTTATCTTATTATCAGCTGACTTAATCTTGTTGCTAATGTAGAATGATTTAGCTGCCTGACAAACTTTTTTTAAAATTTTCGAGTATGTACTAACATATTTATTAAAACTCTCTGTGTTGTTATGAGGCTTAAGGCCGTACAGCTCAAATAAGCGTTTCCTACTTTTCCTAATACCCTGTGTTGCCCAGTCGCTGAAAATAAACTTTGGGGTAATAGTCTTAGTTTTCTTTTTTAAATTATTACTGAACTCTGTATGCACTACCTCAATAAACTCGTCATATAATTTATTTGCATTATTTATTTCAGTAAAATGTCCAGGAACACTTAGTTTGCTTTTTAAATTATTATTAAATCTATCTAAATGACTGGGTGTTATTATTCTAGATTGTATTTCAATGTTTTGTACTTGTTTATTGTACGTGAAAGCAACGGTCTGACCACTGACCACTGGAACCGATTTTGAACATTCTTTCGCTGGTAGAAAAATGTCAATTTTTCTCGAATTCGTCCGAGAACTCATGTTTGTTGTCTTGTGGTGATAAGTTCGCATTGTCTCGTGACGGTGAGTTATAAAGTGTTCTATGGATGGCGAAGCATGCTTGCCTAGAAGTGATCTATTCACTCTTCTTGAAGACCCCAAGTTTTTAGATATTACTTACGAATCACAGATTCCACTCCTTAGCTACAGGCACAATAAAAATATTAACAAGATGCTTTATAATGATATGATTACGTTGCCGTAAGTCTTTTAATCCAGAGGTCAGTGTGCCAGACGGAAACAAGCGTGCGGTATGCGCGGATCTACGCCTGGGAATACATTTTTATCAATGGAACTACTTATAAGTGTGGAATAAAGGTCATTGATCCTAATAACGCATCGTTAGAATTCCATTATACCATCGTTCGAATTTCAAAATAAAATGTAAGGTCACGGTCGCCCCTTACCACGATTCGTTTATTTTGATCGTGTTACGACACTTTCTTTACATTTTTTCGAATGGTTTTGAATTATTGGTACACGGGGGTCAACGAATTTTATTCCACACTTATCTGGCTCAAACTATAAAACAAAGATTGCATTGACTCCAATTTACAAGAATTATATTTTACAACAACTCAAGGCTCTTCAAAAATATTGAATTCGAAACATTTCAGTATCAAAATCGTTTCCGAACGGAAACTCAACATGTCAAAAAAGCGACGCCATTTTGCAAAGCAAAAAATACAGCTGTCAACGCTGCGTGATTGAAAATAATGTGTTTAATTTACTATTTCTTCCAATAATAATATAAAAAAGTGATATTTATAAGAAAAAGCAGTGTAATCAAACATAATGGCGACGGGCGCTCGCACCGCTGTGTCGCAGATATTGCGCAACAAAGATGATGTTGGTGAAGAAGAAGAGGAACCTAAAAAGAAGTCCAGAGAGGACTGGAGGAAGGCTAAAGAGTTAGAAGAGGCTCGTAAAGCTGGTACAGCGCCTGCTGCTGTCGATGAGACAGGTCAGTCAAACTTTTTTATTATAACCTCCTTGAAACTCGAATGTAAACATCTCCAACGACCTCAACTTTTTTGTGATAATCTCAACATTTTTATGTTATAATGGGAACATAGAGGTCCCTTACCAAACTTGTTAACATATAAATTCATAATACTAAGTGGAATGATGATATTTTTGACAAAACAAGCTTCAAACAAACAAAAACATTACCACTCTGTTGCCAACTGAATCAGAGCCCTTTTTCACAATTTAGCTGGTCAGTATGTGTCTGACACTCCCTTTTTCCCTTACAGGAAAAGACATAAACCCTCACATACCTCAGTACATATCATCTGCACCATGGTACTATGGCACGGCTGGGCCTACGCTGAAGCATCAGCGCCCACAGGAAGACAAAGAGGGCCACTTCACTAGACTGGATACCTATTATCATAAGGGAGTTGATACTGTGAGTATAGCAATACTAGTGAAAAACATATTTTAAGCCAGCAGTGGGTTTTTGGTAGATGAAAGCCACAAAGTGGCAAAAACCGGTGATGTGCCAGGCTGCAAATTTTACATTAAGTAGTATGATTTTTAAAAATTTTATACAATGTAATTATTTATCAAATCCTCATCTATAGTCAACTCGGCGAAGAGCGTCTGGCGGGTAAGATCGTACAATAAGCAATACAACAAAGTCTGAATAACCACAAAAATTACAACCCAAACTACTACTACTGATTAAACTTCTTCAGACGGTCTTCACCGAGCTGACCTTATTAAAATCTTCAATTCACAGTGCAATGATGAGCCACAAGATCATTATTTTCTCAAGTTTCTCTACTTCCCTTACAAGTGTAATCATAAAGCTAATTTTATTTTATTTTAATAATGCTTACATCCTTATCTTGTAATTACAGACAAAAGTAGCAACAAAATACAGAAAGGGAGCCTGTGAGAACTGTGGAGCTATGACACATAAAAAGAAAGACTGCTTAGACAGACCAAGAAAGGTAAGTTTTATTGAAATTTAATTCTACGTTAAATGAAAATTAATAACACACATATTATAACGCCAGTAATCCCTGAAGGGCTAAGCAGAAGAGCATCTACCTAATAGTACACTGTACAGTCATGAGCAATAGTATGTAAACACCAAACAGTATTCAAAAGCAATGTTCTGCTAATATGTTGATTAAAACTTTTGCCTCTTCATTAGAATTATATTTCGGAAGCCATACTATTACAAAATAAGTCTTCTTTCAAAGTGGAAAGCAGTATTTCAGGAGTAAATTGCGTTTGAATTTTGTTTAGTGTATACATGTACAAGAAAAGGATGCAAGGGCGAGGGTATATTACCGATTACCATCCAAGGTAACTAGACGGAGCCCTGCTTCACGGGTCTCCTATTTCAGGGTGGTTTAAATAAAATGATAGTTAACTGAAAGATCATAAATATTATTTTAAGTATCGTTGACCATTACAGATTGGAGCAAGATTCACAAATGCTGGTATTGCACCAGATGAGTTTGCCCAGCCTAATTTGAACCTCAGCTATGATGGCAAGCGAGACAGGTGGAACGGATATGATCCACTACAGCACAAGGCTATCATTGAAGAGTATCAGAAGGTAGAAGATGCTAAGAGAGAGATGAGAGCCAAAAATTTGGAGCAAGGTATGATATCAATCTTTGTAGGAAT
The DNA here is from genome assembly GCA_028554685.1 of Agrotis ipsilon. Classification (NCBI taxonomy): domain Eukaryota; kingdom Metazoa; phylum Arthropoda; class Insecta; order Lepidoptera; family Noctuidae; genus Agrotis; species Agrotis ipsilon. The sequence goes on from CM052967.1 coordinate 17,437,789, forward strand.
AGGTCAGCCATCGAAATGTGACCCCTCCAGAACTATTTGTTTCATATTGAACTACTTCTGTAACCATAGTTTTTGAATAAAATTGGCTCCATAAAAACTTTATCTGCATAATTATCTCCTGTCCATTTAATGGGGTATTTGACTTAATAAATATATAAATTAAGTCTGTCAGTTAAAATTGCCAAAACATCACAAGCAAACACAGTTTTTATTTGCTTCTGACGTCATAAGCAGTTACAATACACATGGTTAATTACTATGAAATGAATGATATGATAACACTATGATATGAAATATTGGCAGACTAATTAGATTTACAATTTGATTGATTCACAGTTGGAAAACTGAACTACAAAGAACTGTTAGATGTATTGAAAAGAAAGATATCATCAGAGAAACAAATATTAAATTGATAATGATATAGACACGATTCTTCTTAAGACGCTCAAGAATTTGTTTATACTAGATGTTTATGATGCAACACAATTCTATACAACTATTCATAATTTGGACAACTGTACTTCTCTTTTTAATTTTGGTTTCATGTAATTGAAATAAAATATTTCCATCCAGCAGTGAAATACTCGAAATCAATATATAATTATTAATGCCAATAAACAAGAATGTTACTTTTTCTTATCAACAAGAACAACTTGTCAAGTATGTGTTAATATTTCAGACCCAACAGCCACTGAAGATGATGACAATGCTGAAGAGGATGAAGATAAATATGTAGATGAAGTTGACATGCCTGGTACTAAGGTAAGAAATCAAAATCAATCAAAATCAATTTGTTTATTTCAATTAAGCCAATTGCGGGCACTTTTGAATTGTCAAAAGACATAATCTATACTAATATTATAAAGCTGAAGAGTTTCTTTGTTTGTTTGAACGCGTTAATCTCCTACTTTAAGGAGCGTTTGGAAAGGCTACGGGCTGCGTCCTCACCTTCAGTCTGACGCAGTCCTACCGGTTTTCGTTTTTTTCGTTTCGGGAGGTGGGTACCTCAAGATTCAGTGGCAATTAAGGGGAATGGTTAGCAGTCGGAATGCGCGAGGGAAAAGACATCCTCTACCTCTCGCCCCAGCCACCACTGAAGATACCCACGACGTCGGAAATAGCGCTCTTCAAGGGAACTGATGGAGACGGGACTATAGGACCAAACTCCAAAGCTAGTATAAAATAAGTACAAAAATAGTTATGGTGCTACAGTCCCAGTCACACGACATAAAAACTGTGAAAGTACCGTAGGTGCTCATTCCAAAGCGTAGATCTCTGGAGAAGAATGAGCAAGAAACTCCATCCAATTCTAAAATAAATTTGATATACAAAGATGTAGGTCTGGACAAGATGGTTGCCAAAAACATAGACCTACCAAAAATAAAAGCCACGTCTGCCGATTGCCCAATGAACTGTGGGCCAAAATAACATCTATGTGGAGCCCTGACAAAGTCAGAGGGCGTCGCGTCAGACCTCGCAGAAGATGGCGGGATGAGCTACAAAACTAACAATCAGTGAATCACACTAGCCTTAGATCGAAATAGTTGGAAGTCAGTAACAGTAAAAATAACACTAAAAGCTGTTGAGTTGGAATATTTTATATTATGTATTGTGTAAAGAATTCTATTTCTATGCGCCAACTGTTACTGGCCGTTCAAAAACGATAAAAAGTTTCTGCTGTAATTTGACCTTCTAAATTAAATAACTGAAATACTAAAAAATACATAGAAATTTTAAGTATCAGCTAGTCATTCTTTATATGCACAAATCACTTATATTCAATTGCCCAGATTAAACACTACATCACCATTTCATAAGCTTATACATATTATTATTTTATTACATTTCTAGGTGGACTCAAAACAACGTATCACAGTACGTAACTTGCGTATCAGAGAAGACACTGCGAAGTACCTGCGGAACTTGGACCCCAACTCGGCCTACTATGACCCCAAGACGAGATCCATGAGGGATAACCCTAATCCTGTTACACAAGAGTAAGTATATTATAAAATCCATATTATTATGATAATGAAGAAATATTATTTTACGAACTTTAGGGACAGCAATTCACACGGAGACGCGACGCGACGCGTTATGACGCAACGATATTTTTTGTAATACACCCTCAACAAGCAACACCCACAAGTGGGCTCAACATAATTTAATAAGCCGCTCAATTTCTAAGGAAGGTTTGCTGGTGCGTCATGAACTTACACTTTTTTAAACACTAGCTTATAACACTTTGAAATAAACAAATCGTATGAAAATAACTAACAAGATAATATACACTATTAAAAATTAATTTGCACGAAATATTTTGTTACTAAACGTAATTTTCAAATGACGGTGACGGAAGTCATCACGGGTTCCTGAGCTAGCTTGCTCAGAACGAGATTCGTGCGATTTGCTATTTTTACTTACTATAAATGAAACTACGACCTCCTTGCTACTACGATGGAATGGTGCAATTCGACTGACTTACATTGTCGTGGTGTTTTGTTTTTGATCTACCCATAGATAACCGCACGTTTTATGTCATATGTCTTAGCCCCTTCGTACACTAGGCGACGCAAGTCTCCGATACCCTACGATTTGGGTATCCATTGACGCGTGCCTGTGTTCGAACCTCTATGGGTTTGTATTACGATAGTCGCTTGGATGCCGAAGTGGTAAGGTATCGGATACTTGCGTCGCCTTGTGTATGAAGGGGCTTAGCGGTAAGGATGATTTTCTCGTATCTCGTCGTCAGCAAGCTTACTTAGTTGGGTCCCACAGTACATATAGACACTAATTCCTTTATCCATCCTCAGATCAGACTACCAAGGCGAGAACTTCGTCCGCTTCAGCGGCGACACTCGCTCGCACGCGGCCGCGCAGATGTTCGCGTGGGAGGCGCAGGCGAGGGGACTCGACGTACATCTGTTGGCTGAACCTACCAAGTTACAGCTGCTGCAGAGGCAGTACCATGATAAGAAGGACCATTTTAAGACACAGGTATGGTTAAGAACTGCCGGGGCCGTGGACTTGTCCAAAAGTGTATTCTTGACCGTTAAAGGCTATACACGGTGAATTGTAGTCAGTTTGAAAGTCCTTCCCGCTCTGCCCTGGTTTACCACGATAAAAAAAAACTACGATATAAATGTCAGAACAAAGCTAGCAATAAGTCAAATTAAGCTTAAAAAGTTACCAAAACAATATTTCATGGTTATATAAAAAACACGCAATGACCACGAAGTTTTTTTTAAAGTATCACTAAATTTTTTTAAAGAAATTACCTGTAAATAATCGTCTTTTTATGGGGGAGGCCTATGTTCAGCAGTGGACCTCTTCCGGCTGATGATGATGAATCGTCTTTATAAATCACAAAAACCCATATAATTTTAAGTTTTATACCTTTACATGCCATCAATTTTCCAGGTGAAACAATCAATCTTAGAAAAGTACGGTGGTGAAGAGCATTTAGCCGCGCCGCCTAAGGAGCTGCTACTAGCACAAACAGAAGTGTTTGTGCGATACAACAGAGATGGAACACTAGTACAGGGGCCAGAGAAACAACTTGCTAAGTGAGTATTAAAAATTTGATATATTACGCCTCCAGAAATTACACGTTCCAATTCCAAGGAAGTTAAACCCTGCTCTTCTTTAGCACAATAGACCACCGGTAACTTCAAAGCTATAGACACCATCTATGCTAACGCTTTCGTAAATGGCAACATTGCTGCCTGATTATGGAGTTTTTGCCCTTCCGCAAACTACTGATAGTTTGTGGTTATAACCACTTGCGGAAATATAAATAATTCTCTAACGCGTTTAGTAGAACCGAAAGTGTTAAACTAGATTCCAAGTACTGTTTTAGTAATAGGTTAGATTTTTGGGCACCTTATAATTGTGAAATATATATTTTTCAGGAGTAAATACGAAGAGGATGTGCTAATAAACAACCACACGTCGGTCTGGGGATCGTACTGGCATGAAGGACAGTGGGGATACAAGTGTTGCCACTCTTTCATAAAGGTAACAAATAAAAACATGTTTATATTTTGTAGCTGAAATAGACTAGAGACTATTTTATGAAGCAAAACCAGTCAGATTTACCATAAATTTTTAGGGAACTAAGGATGGCGTAAGTTTAAAAACACCACCATTTTTTTTCCTGCATCGAGTGTGCGTTCAGAAACATAGAAACTTACATACACAAACACCCAGTCCCGAAACAACTACTTGTAGATCATACAAATATTTGCTCTGTGCGGGGATAGAACCGAAAAAGCAGTCAATCGCTCCGCCAACGGTGTCGTCAAAACATCTATAAACTACCATTAAAGTGGATATAATTTTTATTTTCAGATGTCGTACTGCGTCGGTGAAGCAGGCAAGTCTGTGGTATTGGAAGTGCCTGAAGACAAAACAGTCGCTGCACAAGAACATACGGAGAAGAAAGACAAAGAAAAAGGTATATTACTGTTAGGCAATCAAATAAATCATACATACATAAACTCACGCCTTCTTCGAGTACTACGCACTTGGCCTTTCTGAAGCACTTCACCAATAAGGTCAATGTCCTCTCCAGGCGTTTCCACTCTCCTCCGCCTTATAAATTCCTTTTGTAAATAAATCATCTTTTAAACATAACTTTATACACTGAATAAAAGTTGAAAAAGGACAGATTGCAGACTGGCGGCAGAGATCAGTGCTTCTCCTCAGTCACACTAAAAAATAAATTAAAAAAAGTTAAACATTTCAACAGATGTTCAACTATATTATTATGTAGTAAGAAAATACCTATCCAAGTCCATTGCCTGAAGTTGTGTCCTCAGAATGTTCGGATTAATATAACGATACAACTAAAATAGTTTAAAAAAAAACTCGATTTTCCACAGAAAAAGAGAAAGCAGACAAGTCCTCATCATCTGACTCAAGCTCTGATAGCAGTTCTTCAGACTCGGAGAAAGAAATCAGATCTAAAACAGAGAAGACTAGTAAGAAGAAGAAGAATAAAAAGAAAGCCAAAAAGAAGAAGAAGAAGGAACTTAAGAAAGGAAAGAAGGAGGAGGACAAATTGAAGAAGGTATTGTCAAAAGAGTTATTTAATATTTAAAACTAGATTGAGAGTGGTGAAAAAAGAATTGGAGATCTTTGCTGTGCTGTGGGAAATCACTGTATAAAAAATAAACTGGCCGAAAACATAATATCCCTATTTTTTATAGTTGGCTATAAAGAAATGTTGTTTGATCAAATTGTTTATTTTCGATGTCAAACGCTTCACAACCTTACACCGATTTTAACGAAAAATTATGATGGTATGTTGCCATCAAGGTTTCAAATTAATAGTATAAATCAATAAATAAAATTGAGTAGATGTTGGTTACCTACCCTATTTATTCAAAATTTAAATCCTTGTTAAAGTTTTGTCCCGATTCACCCTGTTTGACGGTACCGAAAATAAAATGTTAAGTTAATTCTTGCAAAACTTATGAAACGCCCCTACTCTTCACCTTGAAACTTATATAATTCTAAAATTATTTGTTGCAGGCGCTAGAAATGGAAGAAAGACAACAAAAGCGGGCCGACTATCTCCTGTCCGTGGACGAGAGGAAGCGTCCATACAACAGTATGTTCGACGTGAAGGCGCCCACAGAAGACGAACTGGAGGCATACAAGATGAAGAAGAGGCGGGAGGAAGATCCTATGAGCCAATTTCTATGATCATATTGTAAATAAGACAAATAAATTATCAGTCAACCTTAAATTGTGTTTTTGTAAGCTTTACAAATATTCTAGAACACGAAACACGATGAAACAAGTTTAATGACTTGATGCCTATGTGGTGAAAAAAAACTACACAAAAACTCTTTGTTGTTTACCTTCACGGAGTGATTCATACGGTTTTTCGCCAGTGAGGTCATAATGTGGCAGAATAGTAATTCTCTCTGCCATTGAATGCTTTGAATTGAATAAAATTCTAGTCTGTGTTGCCGCTATTGAAAATGGTGAATTATTTATTAGAGCGATAAAAGTAGTGTCCTAGATGCTGCGCCTTTTTTAGAAGTATTCAATTATACAACTTTACTTTCAAATTATACACGAACGTTTCATTGTGTTTAGTGACTAAAAGGTTAACCTACAAAAAAAAAATCAAGATAATTCTACCAATTTTGGTAGATTTTTGAATTTGTCCTACGCCGCCATATTTGTTGAAATGTCAAACGATGTTTCACTCTTGTCATTTTTCATTTCCTTTTTGATTAGTGGACCGTCCTATTCATAGTTTTTGTGATTGTTACAATAAATAAAGAGTTATGATGGCTGAAGATACGACAGCCGACGCGACAAGGCGACTGAATGTGAAGAAGCAGACCCTGGATGATGCCTACGCGGCACCGGCGAACTTCCTAGAAATCGACGTCGTGAACCCTGTCACGACCATGGGAGTAGGGAAGAAACGTTACACGGATTACGAAGTTCGCATGAGGGTAAGCTGTCGGCTCTATTATTGTCATTTAATTAGATTAACGGCCTATCGCCGCGTCAACGTGAGTTTGTGGGCGTATCACGGACGGACGCGACGATACGCCGATATGATGAGATAATACTAGCAGACCAAGTTTTTTGCTTCCAGACGAACCTTCCAGTGTTTAAAGTAAAAGAATCGAGCGTCAGACGGCGGTACAGTGATTTCGAATGGCTTAGAAACGAATTGGAACGAGACAGTAAGGTAAGTCCAATGTTATTTGGTGATTGATAGCGAGTGCGTGTTTTTTGTCTGTTATCAGTGAGCCAAAATGTTTATTGATACGTGTGAATCATAATTGACCAGTCTCCCAATTAAATTGATAACAGATTTCGCCTTTGATGATGTATGTTTGTAATTTTTTGCTCTATTTTGTTATTTTTATAATAGTTTGTTTACTAAATTTAGTAGGACTGTTTAATTGGAGTTTAAACTGTTTTATTAAAGAAGGGCACTGAACTGGTGACATTGGTATGATCGTTTGCGGATTGTGGCATCACTATGGATTCAAAACAAAATTGAGTTGAATGTAACTTATAAGAATGCTAGGTACATATTTACTATGATTAACTTAAGCCATAAGTTCATGGACTTTTGATAGATAAAACATAAATAATCTATTAGTCATCAACTTTTAATTGTGCATATTTTATGAACATCCAATCAGATTTCTCTGTAGTGTTATTAATTTATTTTCATTGTTTTATTAATTGTTATTAAAACATCCAACTGGATTACAGTATTGGTTTTCATAATCTTGGCATAAACTATTAGTGTCCTTAGAGAAAAACGTTGCTGAATCATATTATTTTCTCCTACCATCTCACATTGGAAATCTCTTCTTTGAATTATTGAGCGTTATTATCTCGAAGCCAGGTTTAAGGACTTATTGATATTTCCTTCTATTGCCACAACATACGAAACTAATGTTTATTTCTGAAAAAACGCGACTCCAGTTGTTATTTTGATTCAAGATGTGTATATGCAGAAAACGAAAATTAAGTAAATTGCAGGAAATTCCGCTCATGAAATAATGTATAATTTTTTTTTGTAGATTGTCGTCCCACCTCTACCAGGCAAAGCCCTGAAAAGACAGCTACCATTCCGTGGAGATGATGGAATTTTTGAAGAAGAATTTATTGAAGACCGTAGAAAAGGTATTTATATATTCCTTTAAATGTTTTTAAAAAAGTTCTTAAAAATCTAGAATTTTCTTTAAGTTAAACCTTCACTTATCTAGGCAGATTGACACACAATAGAAAAGCTAAATCAAGCCATACATAATCACTAAGACAGAAATATTTTGTTCTTAATTTAATTATAACAGAAATTAGCATGCCTTTTACACATCTTACCTTACCTCACCTTAGTATGTGTTTTGAATGTATCAATAATTTTAGTAACTTTAGAGACACTATATTAATGAGTCATGATTTTAATATTAAGGAATCCTTAGGCCTAGCCAAATCACATAAGCGGCTTATGATATTATTACCCATATATATATTACTAATACATCTAAGTACAATACTGTGGTAAAGCAGTATTGTATGGATGTTTTTCATAATTGCAACACACATAAACAAGTTATGATAATTGCAATGATTCATACATTATTTACAAGTCTTAAGACTGAGCTACTGATCTTTATCTCTTTAATCATGCTCAGAATTATTGTATACTGGTTAAAACCTATATTTAAGTTCAAAACTGGATTTAAAGAAATAAAAATATTCTGTACTAATATAATTCAGCTGATGTGGTTGAATGTACTAATCTCACCAACAACTGGTATGAATAAAATAAAAAATTGTGTTAGATAGTCCATTTATTGAGGAGCCGAGCTTGGGGAGTGAAACCAAAGATATAGCTAGTTTAAATTAAAAATTTGCCAAATTCACTCTAATTAAGATCAAATTTACTGAAAGTCAGGACAAATATACTCTAATTGACATCTTATTAGGATCAAATTCACTGGTTTTCATCAAAATTAATTCTAATTCAGATCAAATTCACCATCTGCCAAATGATAAGTTTGGCAATTAGATTCCAATTAGGCTGGCCTAGTTGGCCTAGTTCACAGAATATTCACTTATCCTGTTAATAAGATATTTCAATAGTAAAATAATGCTGTGTGACATTTAGTGTTTTTCAGTAGTGGCGTAAATAGTTTGAAAGGGTGCCAATGTAAAAATAGTTGATACACATTACAAAAATGTCCCATTTACAGTAGGATCAATAAGAATTAGTACACACTCAACAGTCTGCGTTGCGTTTAGCTCCCATTGCACATATGCATGTGTACCGTAAAACGGGGTGAATAGGGATGCAGGGGTGAATCGGGACAAAACTTTAACAGGGATTTAAATTTTGAATTAATGTGATAAGTTACCAACAACTTCTCAATTTTATTTATTGATTAATACTACATTAATTTGAAACCTTGATGGCAACATACCATCATAATTTTTCGTTAAAATCCACTTCAAATTTTGTCCCGATTCACCCCTGCGTCCCTATTCATCCCGTTTGACCATACTGTATCACCTCTCGGTCGCGGGACTGCCTCATCAAAATACCGTGACCTTAGAACTTTAAGGGCTGAAGGATCACCGTAGATTAGTCAGTAAGAGTCTAATATTCTCTCCTGCCCCGCCCTGGGTAGGAGGACTCATTTGATGATTTAACCACATTAAAAAAAATACGTTAGCCCCTCTTGGTCAATGTGTGCACACTGTAACACATAGAGTGTAGGATGTACCTAGTTAGCTCATTTCTCCGTTTAAGTGTAACAGGAAGCTGCACATTTTGGATATTGTTAATTTGATTCATTTGTTGTGATTTTCATGAAGACTATTAGTCTTCATTTAAATAATAATGTAATGATTTGATTATAGTGCATTGGGGTTATTTCGAAATGGGGTATATTCCGAAAATGCAAGAAGTCAACCAAACGCAGCCATATATTCCTGCTGGGAACATTAGGCAAAGTTCAATCTTAGATTTACTTGTCGCTACTAATGTTCACAGCAGGAATATATCGATGCGTTTGGTAGATCTTTTGCATTTTCGGAATATACCCCATTTCGAAATACTCCCAATGCGCTCTATATGTGAATCTGTTCCCCGTGGTTTCACACCCCCTATTCGTCTCGAATTGGTCGTTAAGTTACATAGCCCCTCGATGAATAGACTACAATAATAATGTTTCAATTTGAACCAGTAGTTCCTGATTTTAGCGCGTTCAAACAAACAAACTTTTCATCTTTATAATATTAGTATAGAATTGATACTCGGTATAGACCGCGTGAAGGTCGCTAATTATCCCACGGTATTTTCATACAGGGATGATAAGTATCTTATGTTATCTTTGCATCAATAGTCTGTAGAGTGAAAAACTAACAAACATCGATCCTGACAGACTTTCGCATTTAAAAGTAGTTTAGACGGGCCTGTTGGTCTAGTGGTTAGTGACCCTGACTGCTATGCTCGCGGCATACACGATCTCCGGGTCGTGGGTTCGATTCCCACCCAGGATAAATCTTTTTGTGATGAGCACGATCATTTATTCTGTGTCGGGGACCGGGGTGTAATTTATCTATAACATTTATGTATTTAGAAATATGTAGGTAAGTATGTTTATCAGTTGTCTAGTACCCATAACACAAGCTCTGCTTAGCTTGAGACTAGATGGCGTTGTGTGATAGTTGTGGAATATTATTATTATTAGTTATAATAGCAAGGTAGAGCTATCTCACGACATATTCATTCATGAAATCAAAACTGACTCACCACTGTGAGTAAAGGGCAGAATTTTATCAATTGTAACTTCGTTACAATAAAATTACTATTAAATTTTATACCTACCAGTCTTATCACTCATCCTTTGGTTGGATTCTTGTTGCTATTGACAGCATTATTCACTGTATAAGGAAAAGAGAATAAGCGTCTGCTTTTCCATTCAAAAGTGTTAGTGGATGCTTAGAAGTAGGGTTGCCATCTCTAAAATTTGGAAACCAGGACAAAACACCTGAAAACCCTGGATTTTAAAGTCCAGAACCCGGACATGTCAACAATTTTTTTTAAACATAAGTAGTTATAATCTGAGAAAATGTCAAATTTCTGAAAATGTCAGAAATTACCTTTTTTATAATTATTTAAACCCGGACTACAAATGACTACCCCGGCCTTCCGGACGTTCCCCGGACGGCTTCTAAACTAGGACAAATCCGGGGAAACCCGGACGTATGGCAAACCTACTTAGAAGGCATCTCCTGGGTAAAGCGCCGTATTCACGTTCCATCTGCTGTACGTCCCGCCAAGGCCATGCACGATACACGACGCAAAAACACCGTGAATAGGCTTGACGTACGTCAATATTTTTTTTTAATTGTTTGCTGGACGTGCACGACCCATTTTTCATCCAGCGATAAAATAAAATAATCCAAAATCTTTTCCTTTTTGTTTTCCTCTTTTCTGTTGATGCTGACAACATAAGAATAAGTCCCATTTATTGGCATTTTGTTAAAACTGCTGGCATTTTCTAAAACACGTCTATAATCGTTCTATTGATTCTGCTCGCTGGATGCGCGCACGATGGTGTGTATGCTACATCCATCACAGCGACCTTGAGCTGACGTACAGCCGTGACAGATGGTGAATACGGCGCTTAAGCTCGTTTCATCGTAGGCTTTGTCTCTGTCACCTTTGACCTGGACTAGAGTCAAGAACACACGATTATTAAATTTCAAAAAAGTTTTTACTCCTTTAACTGACCGAGGATTAACCAATTCCTTCCCTTGTCCTTTGCATTCCAGGGCAGCGGTATAATTTTCAAGAGTCTCGCGACCCTCATTATGATACCTTGCATGTTATTCTAAATTCATGTGTAGTGTGCAGATATTCGAAACTTTAATTGATATTGTGATTGCGTGTGTTAGAATTACGTGTCTATCTTGGGTTTTATGTACTGAGATGCGCAGTTTATTTTACTAAGGAGTAAGGATTCTATTAGTTCTGGTTGTTGCCCGCGGTTTTGACTGCTACAACTGGAAAATAATCACACAGGAACATACTAACTATCCAACGTCTTAATCAACGTTATAAACTATGAGTGCAATGGTTTTTTTTTGCGAATCCGTTCAATACGTACCTATGGTGCGAGAGCCGGCTGCAGAAGTACCTACGTCATCGGCTACCCCAATGGGCTATATTTAGATCGTTAACCGACACTTAAACACGTAAAAAAAATCAGGTCTGCCAGAGCCGATCCTGCCGGGTCATAGAAATAATCGATATTTTTTGACATAATTTTTTAATAAAAATTACGTCATAAGATACCCGAATAAAAGTGCTGGCAGCAGTTAACCATTGATTAGTTATGTAAAAAAAAGTTGGTCTGCCATTGCGCAGCCTGCCGGAAGTGCTTGACAGACCCCTAAATATATGCCCTTCTGACTCACTAAACCTACCTCATCGAGTACCCGGATGGAACCAACGCTGAATAATAGCCAAGATGTCCCTGATAATGGATCAAAAGGTCTGCCAGGTCTAAGCCTGCCGGAACTTAGTGTTCAAAGCGTTTGAAGTTGATAGGGAGCGTAATTTCACCTGAAGTCAAAATAACATTTAACATTTAAAATAACATTTTTTATCATTGTTTTGTTTCTCAATTTATACAAATTCATGAATATTAAATATTTTTTATCGAAACATTAAATAAAACAACAAGTGTAGAGATAAAAGATGTAAATTCAAAATTTTGCAATAATCACTACGAGTTCAATGACATGCTTACAACTTATATGTATACATACAACTGTCAAAACTTAGTTTAAGTTGGCATTAGAATTACCTGTATTCTGTATACATATTTGTAAGTTTAGGGAACCAAGTAGGCTTTCGAGTGTAGAACCTGTTATTGAGTAAATCAAGTCAACGACTAATTAACCTGACCACCACCAGGATCTCTCCCATCATCTGAGCCGTAGGACGTCCACTGCTGAACATAGGCCTCCCCTTTAGATTTCCACATACAGGGTGAATTTTTCAACTGGGCGTGGATGGCTATTTTCGAAACTATGAGGAATATCGAAAAACGTTGAAAGGAGTCTCGAGGCCGATTTTGACGAAAACAAAAACTGCATGAATGGATTTGAGAAAAATAAAAAAATCCTGGCCAGTAATCGAACCTGCTGATTTTAGAAAAAAAATCACAACCTGTATTATTACACCGTTCGATAGTGTTGCTAATAACGATCAAATTCTGGGAAGTAATCATAAACAGCAAACTTAAGGAAATGGCTGATTTTTATGAAATTGCTATTTTTCCATGTAACTTTACTTCTACTGAGCCATAATTTACTCGAAATTATAAAATTTCATTGTTTTCAATCTTTCACTGGATTTGACGTTTCAACAACTCTACTGTACTTTTTTTATTTTTTTATTATGGTAAAATCATCAGATGAGTCATCCCGCCCTGCCCGGGGACTGTCAGACTTGACTGACTAAAATCCACGGTGTCCTTCAGTAGCCTTTTTGTGTACCGGAGTCGCGGTATACGTATGTCCCGCGACATCCTACTGTACTTAGCAATACGAAATTATTGAGTTGAACTAAAAATAGCATAAGTACGAAACGAGTAGTAGAAGAAACGGTAACTTTTGATTCAAATACAGACTTTGTCTTGAAGATTAATCAGTTTTTTTTTGTAATTATACGTTTTCCTTAAGTTTGCCGTATAAGATTACTTCCCAGAATTTGTTCCCTATTAGCAACACTATCGAACGGTGTAATAATACAGGGTGTGATTTTTTTCCAATATCAGTGGGTTCGGTTCCTAGCCAGGATTACTGATATTTCTAAAATCGAATGATGCAGTTTTCGTTTTCATCAAAATCGGTCTCGAGACTCCTTTCAAGGTTTTTCGATAATCCTCATAGTTTCGAAAGTAGCCATACACGCCCAGTTGAAAAATCCACCCTGTATAAGAGGTTGGAAACGACCTGCATCCAGCGTTCTCCGGCGAACTTTATAAGGTCGTCTATCTATCTTGTTGGTGGACGCCATACGCTGCGTTTGCTAGTCCGTGGTCTCCACTCTAGTGCTTTTCGACCCGATCGGCATCCATCGGCCATCTTCTCTGCAAGAAATATGGCTTGCCCATTGCCACTTCAGCTTGCTGCACCCGCTTTCAGAAGCTCTGAAGTGATTCCGTCACCGTGTATCACTTCAGAGCTTCTGAGAGCGGGTGGAACACCGGTACTTAAGGTCCTCCAGAACTGTTTAACACTGTCCTGTTCGATGGCAAAACGCCTGAAGCATGGAGCATGGGTGAGGTGGTGCTGTTCTTCAAAAAAGGTGATAACACACATACCTCAGTGCCTCGAGGCAGAAGTCTTGAACCAATGTGTGTTAGTGATGACTTATGGCACCGAAACGTGACCTTTCACTATCGGCCTCAACTCAAAGCTCAAAGTTGCTCAAATATAGCCCACAACAACAGATATAGCCCCCCAGATTAGCAAGCTGAAGTGGCAATGGGCAGGCCATATTTCTCGAAGAGAATATGGTCGATGCATGGTGATTGGGTCAAAAAGCACTAGAGTGGAGACCACGGACTAGCAAGCGTAGCGTATGGCGTCCACCAACAAGATAGATAGACGACCTTATAAAGTTCGCCGGAGAACGCTGGATGCAGGTCGCTTCCAACCTCTTATATGTCGAAATCTAAAGGGGATACCTATGTTCAGCAGTGGACGTCCTACAGCTCAGATGATGGGAGAGATCCTGGTAGTGGTCAGGTTAATTAGGCGTTGACTTGATTTACTCAATAACAGGTTCTACACTCGAAAGCCTACTTAGTTCCCCAAACTTACAAATAAATATGTACACAGAATACAGGTAATTCTAATGCCAACATAAACTAAGTTTTGACAGTTGTATGTATACATATAAGTTGTAAGCATGTTATTGAACTCGTAGTGATTATTGCTAAATTTTGAATTTACATCTTTTATCTCTACACTTGTTGTTTTATTTAATGTTTCGATAAAAAATATTTAATATTCATGAATTTGTATAAATTTAGAAACAAAACAATGATAAAAATGTTATTTTAAATGTTAAATGTTATTTTGACTTCAAGTGAAATTACGCTCCCTATCAACTTCAAACGCTTTGAACACTAAGTTCCGGCAGGCTTAGACCTGGCAGACCTTTTGATCCATTATCAGGGACATCTTGGCTATTATTCAGCGTTGGTTCCATCCGGGTACTCGATGAGGTAGGTTTAGTGAGTCAGAAGGGCATATATTTAGGGGTCTGCCAAGTACTTCCGGCAGGCTGCGCAATGGCAGACCAACTTTTTTTTACATAACTAACCAATGGTTAACTGCTGCCAGCACTTTTATTCGGGTATCTTATGACGTAATTTTTATTAAAAAATTATGTCAAAAAATGACGATTATTTCTATGACCCGGCAGGATCGGCTCTGGCAGACCTGATTTTTTTTACGTGTTTAAGTGTCGGTTAACGATCTAAATATAGCCCATTGGGGTAGCCGATGACGTAGGTACTTCTGCAGCCGGCTCTCGCTCTACTAATTTTGACTGAAAGAGTTAAAACACCCATCTATCCATGTAACATCCATCGCAAACTTTCGCATTTATTATATTAGTATGATGAGTAAATAGTAGTTTCTAGATAACTATTAAAATAAGAGTAGTTGAGAGACAATGATAATCTCTATTATATAAAAATCAATTGCTGTTCGTTAGTCTCAAATCTCGCTTAAACTCGAGAACGGCTGGACCGATTTATTCTGAGGCGGTACGAAGTTAGCCCGGTCAGCTTGTTCTACATAAATAAATGTTAGTAAAGTATACTGCCTATTTCCCAATAGTACCTATGTTAGTGCTGCGTTGGACTGTCTCATCAGGTTACCGTGACCCTGGAACGTAAAGGGCTATTGAAGATCACCGTGGCTTTTAGTCAGTACGAGTCTGACAGTTCCTCTCTTTCCGCCCTGGTTTCCCGCCCAGCCCCCGTATATAAAAAATGTTTGTAGTGTGTCGATGGTTCTGCCGCGACTGATTGAAGTCCCATTGCTTTGATATCCTGTATGTAAAGTTTAAATATTTTATACGCAATAACGTCTGCGATCGTAAAGCTTGTTTAAAGAAATAAAAATTTGGCTGCGAGCAGGACTCAAACATGCATTCTAGCGAATCACTACTCCAGATTCCAGAGTATTGCATTGCATTTGGATGATTTAAAGGAGGTTATCTATGATAGTAACAGATAGTCATAAAATGTGAAGTAGGTACAGAAGATCAGTATGTTATTTTTTGGGAAAGCAATAATACTTACGATAACTTATTTTATCTTTCGGTATTATTTGTTGATGTTTTGCTTGCGATAAAAGAATGATATCTTTAAATATTATCTCACAGGTGAGATATATTTTTCCTTATTCAATGTTTATTTACAATAACTTTTGCCCTTTTATTTTGAGTTTGTCATTTAATTTGACGACGCGTGGCGCTCTATAAGAAAAGCTTTTTTTTTGGGACAAACCCACCACACTATTCCCAAACCTGTGTGTGGCAACCACCAGAAAAGCGCCGAGATAAAGCTTGGCGTGTCCCGGAGAATGAATTTACATGTCTTGGATCCGGCAACGAAATTAATCAGAAAATAATAGTGGAGGAGTAGGAAAGCAAGGCATTACATAGGCATAGGCCCAAAGAATACTTCTTAGAAGTTATACTTATTAAATTATTTTAAATGTGGGTTCTGAAACCAAACCTAAGTTTATTGTATTTGTGGTGGACGCCCACGGCGACGGACGTCGCAAGACGATCTCCGGCCACCGTAGGCGCGGGAATGTGAGGGCGAGTAAAAGGCAACTTGCTGTCCGACCATGGACCATGCCCTAGTCGACGGCGCGTCGTGTTTCGCGCGCGCCTCAAAGAGTGTCAGCAGAATGGTGGGGTCCCCTCTCAGAGGGCCAAAGCCTGCCGGGTCGCGAGACTTATTCCATTACCGTGACCCCAGAACACAAAGGCTTATTGAAGGACACCGTGGACACGGTAATATAATAATACAGTACCCCAACTTCATACAAACGGACGAAAAGCGAGCTATACCTACGCGCCTCGACGTCGGGGCGCGCTCGGGGTGCAGACAGTTACGGCTGTACCGCAGTGTCGAGCGGACGGTGTGTTGGTTTTTTAACAGTAACCGCGTGTTTTTATCTCTAAAAATCAGTTCGAGTACATATCTAATAAGACGAGTAGTTTAATTAAGCTTTATATTAGAATGCGGATTTATTATACTTTAAAATTTAACAATAAAGCATTTCGTACGACTCAGTCGTGGCGCAAATATTTTTCGGTCTCAAATACTTCTATAATATATATCGGACTTTATAAGACCGATTTGTTTTTCAAACAAAAATATGATTTTTTAAATGAAATCTACCAATCAAAAAACAACACGCATTTTTATTGAACACTTCCTATTCATTATACAAAGTATTTCATTTATTTATATAAAAAAGTATATTTACAATCACAAAACTAAAATAGAAACAGAAAGTACGCAAAGGCAAATGTTATTAAAATGTTGTAGACGGGTAGCCCTAACGCATGTTTACGTACCGCGCGGCTGTAGGTATTTAAATCTGTCTGGCGGCCGAGTTACGCTACTGTATGATTATTATACTGTGCCGTGGATTTTAGTCGGTACAAGTCTGACAGTCCCTCCCGCCCTGCCCGGGGTGGGAGGATTCATTTGATGATTTTACCACGCAAAAAGAAAATGTTTATTGTATTTATCATAATTAATTTCTTCATTCAGTAGGAGTTAGGTTCCGACCCGACCCCGGTTTTATTAACAGAATTGAGCAAGCTTCCTCCTTCTCTGTACAGACTAACTTTTGCGTGCCCGACAGGGTTCATATTGTATCTTTTAACTTGTTTTTTACCATCTTTGTAACATATGGAATGCAATAAATAATTGAGTATTGAAAGAAAGAAATCGGACACATTTTAAAGCACTCTTTTCAAACAACAGTTGTAGGTATGTTATTAAATATCGCACAAAGTTTATTACCCTTTCGCAATACATGTGTATTTTGTAATCAGTCATATCAATAAAATTCGTAGAAATTTATACAAATATTCGGCCTATCTGGTATCGTGTAATCGTATATTGGGGCGGATTTTAATGTATTCCTGGAATCATTTTATTCGATGATCTTTAATAATTAAAATCATGGAAACTGTATATATATTTTTCTCCTTTGGTTGAACGTCATTTCACCCTGAATATAAGTTTACCCAAAGGATGTGAAAACGTTGCGGGGTTGACAACGTGCAGGCGATATGGTGTTGCTGTTATCCATAGCCTAGGCTACGGTGACCGCGCACCATCGAACGGGCCGTAAGCTTGATCATCACCCATCTTTTTTGGGATGATGAAATGACATCGTCAAATAAGTCCTTTCGTCTCTGGTTGGAGTGGAATAAATTGTCAGATTCTTATTGACTAAAAACCACAGTTGTACCCTGGTTTTTAGACCATTGCCTGAATTTTAATCCCGTTAATATGATCCAGTAGAATAATACAACCAGACTTTTAATAAATCAGATAATTTCCTATATAAAGAGCTACAGAACTTGACCCTCTACAATTTCCCGTAAGTACTTAAACTAGATAATAAACACAAACATTTCATCTATTCCAGGTCTAGAAGTATTCATCAACAAGATAGCTGGCCATCCACTGGCGCAAAACGAGCGGTGCCTTCACATGTTCCTCCAGGACCCGACCATAGACAAGAGCTACGTCCCCGGCAAGATACGGAACACATAATAGACAATATCGGAACCAGATGCGAGCTTCGAACTTTAAAACCATCCTCCTTGTGTGTGACCTTATATTGGCCTATTTTTTACTAAAAAGGAGGTTCTAAACTCGTGTTTATTTTCAGCACTATCCTTGTTAAATGTTGGAGTTACGTGTTGTTAAATTTTATGTGTGTGTTCGTAATTACAAATTCACGCATACATTGACCTCGTGTGTGACCCTTATATTATGTCTTCACAATTTGCAAGGACTTTAGCGACACAGATTCTTATAATAACAGTGTAAATACACGATTAGTTTTGCGACCAACGACTGTGCTAAATGTAACTCTTATAAAGAATTAAAAATTTAAAAGTACAGTTTGTAAAGTGTAACTAATCAAACGGATATCCGTCAGTTGGCAGGCCAGCCCGAGAAATGTCTGTGTCGCAATGTGTTCTATAGTCTTTAGACAGCTAAAAGACAATATAAGGTATCGAACTCTTCCTAGGCCAGTTGCAACAAGCGAGTAGTTTTAAAG
This sequence comes from Agrotis ipsilon, assembly GCA_028554685.1. Lineage (NCBI taxonomy): Eukaryota > Metazoa > Arthropoda > Insecta > Lepidoptera > Noctuidae > Agrotis > Agrotis ipsilon. The sequence goes on from CM052967.1 coordinate 17,456,698, forward strand.
TTCCTCCCCGAATGTTATTGCATTTGTGACAAACTAATCAAGACCCTGCCTTCTAATTTTTGTTATTATACACAAATTGCAATAATCTTCAGTGATTAAAAAAAAAAGAAACTAATGCAAACTTTTGAGACAACAGATTACACAGCACAGCATTCCACAGATTATATTTTATAATAAAAAAAGTAATGCTCTTTTCATTTTTTAAAAATGGAACAGTAAGACTCGAGGTGCATAATGTTTCACAGATTAATAAATGTATTAGAACAAAAGTAAGTTATTGTTTAAATTATTGAGCAATATAATTGGAATTGTTGAAATTATTCATAATTATCGATCAAGTTCATCAGTTGGTCCCTATGTATTGTGGTTTGCCATGTATATTTCGACATGTAATGCATTATAAATCTCATTATTTTAATATCTAATTCATTTTTATAATTTCGTTAAGGAAATTGATTGTATTTATTGTGTGTTACTCTATGGGTAGATGTAAAGATGTGTTAACGGCTGAGCAGTTTTGTATGAAATTGTGATGCACCGTTAGTGCGTTGAAAGAGCGAAAGTTATAAGTAATCTGAATAACATAGATGTAAATTAGTTATAGTTTAAAAAAAAACGTGTTTCTTTGTTTACTGGGGTGAAAAGGAGTTTGGCAATATTATTTATAAAAGTTGGAAAGTTTTCAAATAAGGATTGACACTGAGCCTTGGTGTACAAAAGAGGAAATGTTAGCTTTATATCACTAGCTATAAAGTGTGTCCATCACTAGATAATAATCGACTGTTTAGTTACACAGAAGTATAATTTACATGTATTTTCGTTGTACACCAAATAAAATTGGAATACAATGTATTATGTCTATCGTATTAGGATAAATAAATTTGCTATCATGTCATTGCGTGTTTTACTGCGTAACCTTTGAGCTGTTTTTTGTTCCACTTCTTTCTCAAAGGATGTTGTCTCCACTGTGATAACTGTATTTGATTTCAAGTTCTGGGCGTTGACATTTAAGTTCAATCCAGCAGCGCTTTTTTAACGCCCGTAAATCAAGAATAGGGGCTTAGAGCCCGCGCCACCCTTCTGCGAAAAAGTCGAGGCACTGCATTTTTTAATACAATTTCACCGCGTCTAAAGGACATATCGTACATTCCAGCCGCATTAGTTGCCAGGCGTTGAGGTAAACGAATTATTGGGAAAATAATCTAATATCAATTCAGTGGTGATGTGCCCAAAATATATTGTCAAAGTCAAAGTCAAAGTATCTTTATTGTGGGCATATGTAAGTTACAGGTCTTAACAATATAATAAAGTATCAATATGTCCTGCCTAATAGGCATACAATAATTATATAATTCAATATTAACATATATGTAAAAGTACAGTGAAACTATCATATGGTCAATACTTATACATGTCAAAATACAGTGGAATTAATAAATGATGTCAACAATTCAGGAAATCTTGGATCGTGTAGTATGCTTTGTCAATTAAAAATGTTCGTAATTTATTTTTAAATACTGAAAGTTCCTTAGTGTCTAGAATGCTAACAGGTATTTTGTTGTATATTGTCCGTAGCCAGTGTGGTGGTGCGGACTCTTTTTATTTAGAAAATAGTTTTAGTCCAATAAATGCAGCCATTAATTCCAAGTAATCCATTGGTTATCTTTCCTCCTGACTCCAAGTACATACCATTAGCGGCTTTTCCATCACAAGCTATACCCCATCCCGAAGTTGAGGCGTCAGACTCCGTTTTGAAGTTTGAAAGACCAAAGCGTACAAACAGCGGTAGGCAAGTATTTTATAATAGGTTTGTAAAGATAAAAGGCCTTTTTAAACTAAATAAAAATAAATGTTATTTATTATTGATAACGTCTTGCTCAGTCTTGCTGTCAGGCATGAAGCGGCTCTTCTCGCCTGCTATGGACTCGTCCTGACGCCACAGTTTTTGGCCGCGGATCTCTATCTCTTCATGCCAAGCCTCTTGTGTTTTCCTAGAGACAAAAAGATGTCTAAGAAATTCAATTAACTTTGTTGCTCTTTAAAAATAATTATGTCGTAGACAGACCACAGAACGAGATGATAAATCGTACTTATACAAATTCTTTATTTGGACCCAATTCTAGGTGTACAGAAGCGGCTAATCTGTCCGTCGGTAATTGATTGTCAACTTTATCACAAAAGCTTAAAGTTCATATTCGATTGGGATAATTTAACAGATGGGATAATGATGTAGGTCTGTCTAAGTCATGATCATAATCATCATAAAAATGTATTGTCATCCAAATTGAATCAACACTTATTTAAAGTACAGAGTCCAGATAACGAGAGGAAGTTTTTCCAATTCAGAGTTCGCGATTTGACATACCTAAAGTAAAAAACATTTTATGAGAAGAGGTCTCAGGAAATATTGGAGTTAAAGTCACTGGTTTTATATATGAAAATTGGATTAGACGTACTGACACGTTGCGCATAAGCAGCGGCGTACTGGCGAGACGCGCGAGCAACGGTAGCAGTAGCACGTGCGTTTCCCGAAAAGCCAGTTGCGGCAAAGAGACAGCGATATCTAAAGCTGGGTACTCATTTAGTAGTGTTGCATGTAACGTATCAGATACGGTATCAAGTGAGTACATAAGCAGGAGGCTCGGGCCTACGTACTCACTTGATACTGTATCTGATACATCACATGCAACACTGCTATGTGAGTACCCAGCTAAACATAGGAATCATGGCAGGAATCAAGTTTAAAAAAAAGGTTTACACACCGGCAGTTGTCAGTGAGCTGGCTAGTATTAGGGAAGACGTTCTGCAGCATGAGCAGGCAAGGAAGCACCACCACGGAGAGGAACTGGATCTGTTCCGCCGGCTGGTTGATGCAGCGGCGACGGTCCATCATGCTGAGAGGAGTGTAGCCCATCTCGCGCTCGCGGTCGCCCTGGTTGTGTGGAATCAGGTTAAAAAAATGGCGAATGACGAAAAAAGGATACGGTTATAAAGCTCAGTTCATTTCCAAATAATCGAGGATCCCTCTTAAGCACAATCCATTATAGATTTGATACCTTTGAATTAACGTGACATCAAACTAAACATCCGCCGAATTCAACACGAAGGCGATTGGCTAGATACCACTAAGCAAAAAAAAAAAAACAAACTAAGTAAATTATTTGAAAGATGGCAACATTTAAAAAAAAAAAACCTTTCATTTTAGTAAACAATGTTCACGAGTACCCAAGTACCCTCCTCTATTAATATTCACTTGTATTCTTTTTGTTCACGAATATACAGAATTTAAATTTACTCTTGAAGAAATTAAACATAGTTATCTATTTTGCTAACGCTACATCGAATACGTTAACGCTGATTGAACAAAATAATCGATTGAATTGTGAAAATCTAGCTTGATAGTTTTGAATGTGTAATAGTCATTAACCTGATTATAAAACTCTTCATATACAGCCTCCGCGATCGCCTTCGACACACCGAACGGCTTGCAGCATCCAGACAGATCACTCGTCGTCATGAGAATTCCCTGTAAGTGTTGCATGATTATTATAATCATTTATTTAGATATAAAAAATAAGATAGATAAAATTATTGAAGTAGACCACCAGCTTGACGGCAGGGTTAGCCCCCGTGTCTAAGCGATTGGACTGTTGCGCTGCGTGTCGTGGGTTCGATTCCCGCACGGAGCAAATATTTGTGTGATCCACAAGTAGTTACTTCGGGTCTGGGCGTATTTTTCTTCAGCGGGACCCACACTATGAATTTCTCGTGTGTCGTGGGTGCGTTAACAAACACATAATACATTCACATACACAAAACCCGGAACAATCACTTCTACACGGTATAAATATTTGCTTCGTGTGGGAATCGGACCTGCAACACGCAGCGTAGCAGTCCAATCGCTCACTATGCTAATCGTTCCGTTAGTGAATGGCAAAAGTCCCAGCGTTGCATGAGCGCTGTTACAAGACAGAGCTTATATAGAATAGTATTGCAGATTTATCTTCCCGTATCTGGTGGGTTAATTACCATGAAGTCTTAGGGCCGAGTCACACCGTAATGGCAGCGGCGCGGTGAGAGATAGAAGATACAAGGCGTGCGGGGTCTGGAAGTCGCGCGAGGCCGCCATTCCGGTATGACTCGGCCCTTAAAACGTGAGTAGGTATTAGGCTGTGGTAAAGAGACAGAGCTATACAAGTCGTGTAGCGCCATCTCGTTCCTTGAGCGGAACCATTCACGCTTTAAGAAGTCATGGTAGGCCACCTGATCCGTTCTATAGTAAGTCTTTTTTGTCTTTTCTAAGTAGAATATATGTATTCCACAACTATCACACAACGCTATCTAGTCCCAAGCTAAGCAGAGCTTGTGTTATGGGTAGGTACTAGATAACTGATAAACATACTTATATATTTCTAAATACATACATATTATAGTTTAATTACACCCAGACACAGAACAAATGATCGTGCTCATCACACAAACATTTGTCCTGGGTAGGAATCGAACCCACGACCCCCGGCATAGCAGTCAGGGTCACTAATCGCTAGACAAACAGGCCAGTCAAAGTCAAGTACACAACACCTTAAGCATCTTCCGATGCGCAATAGCACTCCAGTCCAGCTCCTGGTCTGCTAGTAGCGGCGTCAATTGCGCCCTGATCTGGAAGTAGACCGCCAGGTCTGTGCACAGTATGTCGTATTTTATCTCCTCCATAATTCTTTCTTGTTCGTGTTTAGGTATGCTGGCAAGGATGTTCTTGTCCTGAAATTAAATAAGAAGTTAGAGAGTCATCTCTGTGGCGGTTTCCAAAAACAGGGGGCTTACCATGACGATTACGTCTTAAAGCGAGAGTATTTCCCCTGTGGGAAAGAGACAAAGCTATAGCAGTCGTCTTGCTCCATCTCGTTCCCACAGTGGAACTACTCTTGCTTTAAGAGGTCATGGCAGGCCGCCAGGGCCGTTTTGTATGGTGGGTCAAGATTAGCCGGACTGTCATCACGAGACGACAATATAGCGGCTCACGTTTAGCCTCATTGTGAGAATGTCAGAGTGTCCAGTTCAAAAACAATCCGACTGCCAAATCTACACATTCTTGTCTTCACCCTGATTATGCCCATGCTTTAAGAGAAAAATACGCCATACACCGTTAACGATTGTAACAAATTGATACCACGTCGATATATTTTTTCTTCATCCTTTGTCGATACATAGTATGGCCCTCTCTCAATTATTTATCAAACACATTATCACTACAAAGCTTACCATCAGGCGAGATAAATAGCCATCGTGGGCCTATCGGCATATAAACAAGTAGTACCTATAGCTAAATAAAAATAGCCCATACTCTATTAGGTACCTCAATCATCTTCTTGGCCAGGTAGAAGTGGTGGTTCTCCAACATGGAAGTCTTGTACATGCTTGCGAGCGGGTGCTTGATCAGCGTCAGGAAGTTATTGTTGAAGCCGGGGTGATCTAAGTCGTGGCACAGGCCTGATAGCATGAGCGCTGTCGTCTGCAATTATCAGTGGAACTGAACCAGTTTTTGTTGCATAGAATTCTATTTCGACTCGATCATCATTTAGATAGGTAAGCAACTGAGCATTTCTAGGAGAGAGGATAGCTTAAGACCAATTCGAAAAATAAAATATCTACATTAATTTTCAACCAATGACGATCCCTGGAACAAGCTGTGCTAAAGCCATTTTACGCGCGGGCATGCGGACGCGCGGCGAGTAATGGGTTATCTACCGTAAGATCATGGACCATGCCCGGGTCGAAAGCGTGTCCTGTCCCAAGCGCGCCTTAAAGAGCTGTGAGTAATCTGACGGAGAAGGAAGGGCTATTGAAGGACACTGTTTTTGTTTATTGTGTATAAAAAACCTTGGATAGGACTTTATATCACAAAGAAATGATACCAATAAACAAATTTACATACCTCAATAAAATCAAAATACCCCAAATTATTTGTGAGAATCAGAAACATCGTGTGGGTGAAGCAAAAGGCATGCTCTGCATTATGGTAGGGGTTGTTCCTGTAGCTGCCCAGCACAGTCAGTATGAAGTCACTGAGTGCTACTCTGTCAAAGTGCCGCTGGTCGCAGAAGGACTCCGTGAACATTAAGGATACCAGGCCTGGCATGTCTTCCTTGTTGCCCTCGCTTATGTGGTAGTCGAAACTGGAATAGGAACGTTACAAAAAGTCACAAGTCTTAGCCTTAGAGGTCCAGAGCTTTCCGGGGGCGCGGGACTACCGAATTACCATGACCCCCGAAAGTATAGGGCTATTGAAGGACACCGTACATTTTAGTCGGTACGTAAATTGAAACGCAATTTACTCGTGAAATACTGGTTTCCAGTTTCCACTTAGAAATAAGACCTATTTCGTTATAGTATACAGAGTGTTTCTTTTAAATGGGCCAAAAGGGAGAAATCCTTATCCATAAGAGATACGGGAAAACTTTCTTAGGATCCTTTAGCTCTTTTTTGATACATTTTCCTTCCCATACAATGAAATGGTCTTTACAAGACACTTAATAACATGGCATCATAAAAAATTGGTATTTTTTTTTCGTTCATACAATTTGTATGAAAAAATATTTTGCTAAATTTGACCAACTTCCGCCGTCCCGATTTTTTTCTTCCGATACAATGAAATGATCCTTACATGAAACAGAGTCGAACGGCATTAAAAAAATTTTTGGTCAATTTCACTCATTTATGAGGACAGCTCACACTTGACCAAAAAAATAAAAATGCCAAAATTGTCAGTATCAAAAAAGAGCTAAAGGTTCCTAAGAAAGTTTTCCCGTATCTCTTATGGATGCAGATTTCTTCCTTTTGGCCCATTTAAAAGAAACACCCTATATAATGGGTTCTAAAATATATTTAACTAGCTTCTGCCCGCGACTTCGTACGCGGATCTTGTTGCTTATGCCAGCGACAACGGGGTCGTCAAAATCGAAGATCTGCAAATTCTGATACCCAACTCCAAAAGCCCGGGTAAATAATTTATGTGTGTTTGGCCAGTAGAATATTTTTTTATTTCAAAAAAGAGCTAAAGGTTCCTAAGAAAATTTTCCCGTATCTCTTATAGATGCGGATTTCTCCCTTTTAACCAATTTAAAAGAAACACTCTGTATATTATGTTAAAGTTTGGTTGGGCTTTTGTAGTTCAACATTGCGTTCCAGATCTCCAATTTTTACACGTCAACAGAGAATGCTCATCAGGCTGAACAACTCTTTCTAAGACGTCGATTCTATATATTTTATAGTTCAGCTGGGCTTTTGGTGTTCCACATCAGGTGTTCCAGATCTTCAATTTTTATATGTCAACAGAAAGTGCTCATCAGGCCGAACAACTTGGCTAAGACGTCATTCCTGTATTTGTTATAGTGTAGCTGGGATCTTGGAGTTCCACATCAGGTGTTCCAGATCTTCAAATTTATTCTCTCAGCAGAAAATGCTCATCACGTGGAACAATTTTTGCTATGGCGCCATTTTTGTATCTCTTATAGTTTAGCTAGTCTGTTGCGGTTCTGCGCCAGGTGTTCAAGTTTCCAAAATAAATTATAGCCTATGTTTTGACCAGACTTAATACCTAGACAACAAAAAAAGAATCATTCAAATCCGTCCAGTACTTTTTGAGTTTATCCCGGACATACATACAGACAAACAGATAAACAGACAAACAGACAAAAATTCTAAAACTATATTTTTGGCTTCGGTATCGATTGTAGATCACACCCCAAGTATTCTTTTAAAAAAATATTCAATGTAGGTACAGTTTTGACTTTCCTACTATTTTATTATATGTATAGATCAATGTAGTAGCAGAACTTCGCTTCGCTTCGCTTTCGAATACTGTTTATTGTATGCATACTATTGCTTGCGACTGTACCTGGACAATGCCTTTCATTTCTCCCTTACCTTTTAAAATTGGCGGGAGGTACCATTATGAGGCTATTGTCCATGAGCTCCTCCAGGTCGTGCTTGCAAGGTTTTAGGTGTAAGCCCATCAGCTCCGAGTGCACGCGGTTTAAGTTCCTCTGCAATTTGGTGCCTATTATTAGTAGTAGCACTAGTAGCCAACTAGTACCTGATTCCTGGATTCGTGACTGATTAAATGCCAACTAACGGCCCTCTTTTCATATTGGTAGAACGCCCAGTCTGTCGGCGAGGTTTAAAGACGTGTTTTATGCAGGTCTGATTTGTCTAGTTCGGCTTGATTTGGCACAGATCATATGGCCCACATGCGTAGGCGCGGGCACGCGGGCGGCGTGGAGAGGGTAACTCGCTGTCCGACCATGGACCAAGTCTGACAGTCCCTCCCGCCCTGATTATACCACGATAAAAAAAAATGTGCCAAGCGAAGTCTCAGACATAATTCACCGAGACTGCGAGAGTAGATCCTCGCAGTTTAATTCCCGAAGTTTTTAAAATGTAGTCAATGACTATACTGCTGCCGACCCAAGAGAGGAGTTAGATATTTATAATGAATCTCACGTGGAATTTCATATTCTGCTGCATGTTGTAGAAGTGCACGATGAGTGAGCAGTAGCTCACGAAGACGGAGAAGATGAGCTCATCGTCTGTGTCGAACGGCTGTGCGTTGGTCTTATTCGTCAATTGAACCACACCTGTGTCATGACAATCACTCTTATTAATCATGTCAAGACAAATAAACAATAGGACCTTTAATCTCAGCACTCGGTGAGAGAAACGGTTTTAATGTGAAGTTTTTTTTATTATTATCTATATATATAAAATTCAAAACTGACTGACTGATCTGACAACGCACAGCCCAAACCGCTGGGCCTAGAAACTCGAAATTTGGCATAAGCCTTTTTTATACCCCGTAGGTGAGCACTAAGAACGGATTTTACGAAATTCGGCCCCTAAGGGGTTGTTTTTGGGGTTAATAGTTTGTATGAAACTTCGCTATTCCAGGTGCTAGGAATTCCAAATTTTGCATAGGGTGTCTTTTTAGAACGTAGATGCTTGCTATGGCGGGATATTGCGAAATCCGACCCCTGAGGGGTTTGTTTTTGGGGTCGATAGTTCGTATGAAATTTTGTTATTTCAAGTGCTAGGGGTCTCAAATCTTGCATGCCAGATCATTTAAGACGTAAATGCTCAAAAAGGTAAATTTTTTATTTCGACCTAAGGGTTTTGTTTGGGGTTTTTGGGGTTGATAGTTTTGAGACTTATTTTTTTACATTTGGATTCATTTTTGGACGCAAGTGATACTAAAGAGGGGATTTTGCGAAATTCGACCCCCAAGGGGTTGTTTTTGGGGTTGATAGTTTGTATGAAACTTTGTTAGTATAAGTGCTAGGAGCCTCAAATTTTGCATCGGGTACGTTTTTAAGACGTAGACGTAGTTGTAGTGTGTAGTGGACGTAGTTTGCTCATCATGATGGGAATTTGCGAAATTCGACCCCTATGGAGATTGATTTTGAGGTTGATAGTTAAAGGTCTGGGTCTGGGGGTTTTATTTAGAACATAGGTGCCACCAAGAGAGTATGTTGCGAAATTCTACCCCTAAGGAAGTTTTCTCTGTTAGTAAGGAATCCCAAATTATGCATTGGGGTTTATTTTATGATGGTAGGTGCTACCCAAGACTAGAGAGGGATATTGCGGTTTGATAGATTTTTAGTTGAATTTTGATTTTCCAAAAGTATCCCTTAAAGAAGGTGGCTAGGAGTACAAATTCACAAAAGCAAAGTTCGAAAGTCACGCGGACGAAGTCGCGGGCGGAGTGCTCGTAAATTAAATAAAAGTATGGCATGCCTGATTGTTTTTTCCTGTATCATGTGCGTTTAGAAACATTCGCATTCATATCAGGTCTGAATCAAAATAATTCTATCTCGTTGGTCTTGCAGGTCGCAAACCCGACTGCTGTGTGGTTCCTCGGAGTTTGGTGCTCAACTCTAGTAGTTTATGGCTTTTAACAACTAATTTTTTAGAGGTATAATGGAGTCTGGAATTCTGTATTTAGGTTGATAACTTAATCGCTTTACGATGCAGCAAAAAAAACTCCGAATATGGAATTTTAGAAGTTTCTAAATTTTGTCAGTCGTAGATGCAGGTTCCACTACATGTGTCCTTACCAATAACTCCATTCTTATCCGTGATAGGTGACACCAGACAAGACCTTACAACGGTGCCAGTAGTCGGGTCTATCTCCTTAGCAAACCGTGTGTCTTTATAGGCATCACGAACATTCAGGTTCTCCCCGGTCCTAGCCACGTACCCTGCGGGAGTCTGTTCACAGCTTAAGCTGAGGAAAGGTAGAAAGGAGAATTAGTTGAGCTGCTAAGTGCTATTTTAGATTCTTAGATCGTGATATTAAGAGTTATTATTATAAATGCGAAATCTGACGAATTGACGGGCATTAGCCCTCAGACGTAAAACACCTCACTTATCGAAATATTGATGAACTAAGATTTTTTTTTATGATAGGAGTGCATTTGACCCCTATCTCACATGATGGTAAGCAAAGATGTGATCAACGTATAGATAGATAAAAGATACCCTAAACCGCACTGGGCCGGCGCGGTGGATTCCCACAGCCCACTCTCACTTAAATAGAGGAGATCAAGCTTCAAGTACTACTGGGAACATTATGGCTGACTATTATCGAAGAACTTTGAATTCATTTCCTCATACCGATGAAACTTTACCATTCATACAATATACGATAACTGTGAGTTAGTTGTAATCGTTCCAGTAAATGGAAATTCTTCACTAAAGCTGCCAGAAAATAAGGATCAATTTCAATTACCCCCATCTCTTCATATGCACTTACTTGACTTTAAGTTTCTTCCTGGGCATGGTGCTCTTCTCGCTGGACCAGCCGTCGTCCCACATGTCAGCTTGCAGAAAGTCACCGAGGTGATCCTTGTCTATAATGTAGAAACTGCTGCGCATCGCACCCACGAAAGATTTCACAATTGTCTGTGGAATTCACATGAGTTAGTACATTTTTCTTCTTAGAGTGTAAGTATTCTCTAGGAGAGTATTTCTAAGCTGTACGATAAGCTTGCCATAAAGAACCTTGAGATATAGTGTCGCGAAACATCGCTGTCAATAGCTTAGTGAATAAATAAAAAACTGTAATTTCCATTCTTTAGAAACTAGCACCGTAGATCGATTTTGTCGAGGTCAAGAAGGCGTTAATATAGGGATTCAAGACAGCCGAGCGCCGTGACAGATAGATGCAATTTGTCCTCATACGTTTTCTACTTCATGCTGTAAAGTGTACAGTTGAAAATCCACTATCTAGAATCCGTAGCTTGCCGTGGTGCTGAGTCTTATAGAGAATGTAGCTGGAATGTAATAAGCCAGTTCTTACCAGCATATCAGTCAGCATGGTATCAATGGAAGCCCGATCACAGAAGTAGTTCTGCAGCAACGCGCGCAGTTCAGTGTTAAGATGGGCAGTCTTCTGGAGAACGACCCTCGCTTGTGCCTGGTGCACTGCCGCGCCAGCCCAGCAAGCCACGCTCACAACTGTGTATACGACGCTCTGGAATGAGTAAGTGATGAGAAGTATAGTCCAGGAGGCACCAATCCTGAAAGCCTGAAAGATCACGAATTCTAATAAAAAATAAAAGTTAACGTTTAGAGGAACAAGATTCGCTTGGTCGGCGTGGATTTGATTAACCGGAAATATTTTAATAAAAATTATTTATTATTAAAGATACAGATTTTTTTTCCGTCATCACGGATTTTGATTATTCTTATAGAATTTTGTAACAAACAAAACAAAACAGCACCAAACCCGCACCTCGGAAATTGACCCCCCAGAAATTTATCATAGTGGTGGAGTACACCAAGTGCATCGTCGACTTAAGCAGTACCTATAGAACATAACACTAAGGTATCTACCACAAATTTTTACCACTCTATTGTACAGTGTACGTACTACGTACACCAAAATAAATAAACAACTACACAATACTGTTAATTCTAAGGGATATGTACTTAATAAACTAACATAATTTTAACAAAGCCATAACTCATAACTTACCTACGACAAGAAGAATCAAGCGAAAATCAACTAAAAAATCTTACTTCATCATAAGTCTTAGGATAAGTCCGGTACAGTTCCAACACAGCGTAGCAGTCTCCATCAGGTTTGACCACCGGCATACAGAGCGCCACCTTCGCATCGATCCATCGCAGACCTTCCGAGAACCTTCGGTCTCGCTGCACGTCTTCTAGGAGTAAGAACTCTTTGGTGTATGCCACATGAGCCGCTGCTGTTTTTCCTTCACCTATAGATACGAAATTAATTAAAAAGTTAGATTATTTCCTGGTAACAGCCTGCGGAGCTATACAATTTTTAATGGCCTCCGTAACTGTTGAGTGGTAGGTGGCAGCAGTCCTATCAAATAGTCGTGGATTCGAACTTAGGCAGGCAGTAAATAGAGGTAAGTCAAAATGGGATTGAATAAACCGCACATGACGTTTAGCATTTTTTGCACGGTATTTTGAGATAAGAAAAACAGTAAGACTTACAAATAGTTATATTTACTTCGTGCCTTTTAGGATTGTCAGTCTCTGGATGCAGCAGGACTATTTCGTTTTTCAGTTTGTCGACTATGTAAACAAAAACACCTGTAAATTAAAACAAACAATCTAGAAGTTAGGTAGCCTTTGAATTTAATAGCAATTTTAGTGGAACATCATTGCTAAAGTTAAAGAAAAATATTTAAATTCCCGTTTAGATAACGACTTCCAGTTTTCACGATCCAGAGCCAAAGTGGACCACTGGTCATTGGATATAACCGTTTAAATAGATGACTACTGCTACAAAATAACAATAATTACCAGGGCCGGATTAACCCTAAGGCAAAATAGGCAACTGTCTAAGTTCCTGTGCATGAAAATTAAATCGTGTCAACAAACGAAAATTAGTATTCTTCCTTGGGGGCGGCAAAATCGCTAGCAGCGGCCCTGAAGAAATGACTAAGGGGCCCTGAGAATCGCATTGCCCAGGGGCAGTGATGATTACCAGAACTTTCGGTGACAGTCCTCAAAACCATGGCGGTCTCATACAGCAACGACTCCAGATCCACTGTGTCCTCTAAGAACACGTTAAACCTGTTCATGTCCAGATACCTTCCAGCTTTTTCTTCTTCTTCTTTCAGGCCTGCATTCAAATATAGAACGGTAACTTTGTATTTTGTACCTACACGACGTCAGATCTTTGGCTTATTCCTTTTTAACTCCCGACGGAAAAAGAGGGGTGTTATAAGTTTGACGTGTCTGTCGGTCTGTCTGTCTGTCTGTCTGTGGCATCATAGAGCCCGAACGGATGAAGCGATTTCAATTTAGTTTTTTTGTATGAAAGGTGACTTACCTGCGAGTGTTCTTAGACATGTTTGATGAAAATCGGTTGAGCCGTTTATAAGTTATGGGGGTGAAAGTGGGGAAAGGTAACCGAGGGTCTGCAAATATACTCGAGTTGGTAATCAAATGAAAGCGTACTGAAAGGGAATATTGATGACTTAATCGAGAGTACTCTTAGCAACAAAAAAAAAATTTAAGTACCTATGTACCTATAAAAAATATAAAATAAATTAAAATTTAAAAAACCCCTGACACAAAAACCAAGTTCCCTTTAAAAAGTAAAAAATAATAAAAATACGTCGCGTTGGGGGACTGCAAAAAAACAGGAGATGATGAATAATTTGGATCAGTCCCCCAACGCGACGTATTTTTATTATTTTTTACTTTTTAAAGGGAACTTGGTTTTTGTGTCGGGGGTTTTTTAAATTTTAAACTATTGATTATAGACACACAGAATGTCTGATGTGTACCTATAGGATAGATAGACAAAGGGAAACGTAAAGGAGCACCGCCCCATATAGGGAACTTTACAAACCAGTAATACCAATGAACAGATGCCAGCACATCAACCTACCCTTACACAATAGATAGAGGAAGGTAAATGTTCGCTTGGTTAAACCAATTGAACGTGAAGCTTCTTAATTTGTGATAAAGTCTATTTTAGCGCAGAATAATTTCCTAACGGCCAGATTACGACTTTGGTCTAAGCAGTGAACGGATCGAATAAAACATTAATTAAGTACGCGAATTCGCCACTGGCGGGGACTCATGGCGTGTTTCAAACATTTCTATACATTTTTGATGTTACCGCTCGCTACCCCGCGCTAAGTCACCGCTCATAGCGGCATGGTCATGAAAGGCTACGTTATTCTTTACCCATAAGAAATCTTATCGCTGGACTCTAGAATGTGCTCTTCGACGAGACGGCTTTTAGATCGTCACCGCTCACCGCTCGCGCTGCACTATTGTATTGAGTTGCTGTCAATCAGGGCCGCGCCGCCCATATGTGCGAAGTGTGCGGCGCAAACAGGCGCCAGGGCAATAGAGGCGCCGGGTAACCATAGTGCCAATGTTGAAATTACTTTTGTCACATTACAACATTATACTTGTGTATCGATAAGTAAGTAGATGGCAAGAAAGTGATAAATTGATAAAACTGATGAAAATATTTCAGAAAAAAATTGAATATATAAAAGAATTTTGAAAGACAACTACAAAAAAGGCGCTTCTTAGGTTTTGCACACAGGCGCTCCATAGGTTTTGCACACAGGCGTTGCAAGGGGTCGGCGCGGCCCTGCTGTCAATAGATTGGTGCAGCGTGGATAGAGCGCTGCGACCACGCTGCTAATAGAGAATAGCACTGCGGGTCGTAACTACCGATGCAGGCGAAGCGAAACTGCAAAAAGAAGCTATTATATTTTAAAAGTAGGTACCTTTTCGTTCAATTTGCGCATAAGGTGCGATGACCCTTCTGGTCACCTTGTCAAGTTTCTCGGAAGGCACCAAGAAATGCGACTGAGTCTGGGACAGGAGAACAGAATCCGGGTCCCGAATTTTTGTTGACGTCACCTTCCTCGGTATCATGATTGTAGGTAATTAAATTCGTTTATTAAATCTAGATTCCAATACAAATTCTAAATAACTTAAAAAGTTTGCTAAAATAAAATTACGTTATTGAAGCCGTATTGAATTATTTATTTACAATTGTCAGTGTCAAATATTTTTTTCCGAAAATATTTGTTGTAGGCCAGTGTGATATGAACCAACCTTTTTTTATAATAAACGGCTTGAATAAACGCCATCTTTGAATTGGAGCAAGATCCCATTTATATGAAATGAAAATGATAAATATACCTAGTCTATTCTATAGCAAAAAGAATACAATCAATGTACAATTTAATTCAAATTTGGCGCAGTGGCCGAGCGATCGACTGCTGCGCTGGTTCAATTTTTGCAAGCTTTCACACCTTTCAAATAACAAAAACCGCACTCAAATCGTTTCAACCTTTTAAGAGCTATTATAAGACGCCAGAGACACACACATAAAGCAGTCTGTCAAAATGGAATCATGTCTTCAAAATAACAACAAAATAT
This sequence comes from Agrotis ipsilon, assembly GCA_028554685.1. NCBI lineage: Eukaryota > Metazoa > Arthropoda > Insecta > Lepidoptera > Noctuidae > Agrotis > Agrotis ipsilon. The sequence continues at coordinate 17,472,148 of CM052967.1, forward strand.
ATTTAAAACGTCCATGTATTTCCGATTTCATCAATACAAAATAACTTACCTAAATATAATAATATGTACAAGTCAATGAAATAAAATCTTAAGATGCAACTCCAATGGGACTGCTCGGCACAAAAGTTCACGCACACCTGAATATTTTTGAGCAGTGGACACGTTATTTGTGTTTTATGTACCTTTTTTGTGTCTCTTTTGCACTGTACAAATATTTTATCTATCTTTTTGTGCGCGCACATTGATATACTCAGTTCATTGACAATGTTCGCGCACAACATAGCGATGTCGGTGGACACAGAGGCCAAATGTAAAGTTTAGTAAGCTCACTACTAAAGTGCGCGAACAAATGAAAACGTATAATTAATAATAATTGCAGGAACACTTGGCTACTTAAACAAATAAGGCTGAAGCTTGTATTATAATTATGTGAGGCCAGTTTTTCTTAATTTATGTACACACAATAAACAATTTAGGATAGTAACATATTTTGACTTAGTACAAGGGTACTGCATATATCCAAAGTCAGTAGGTAGTATTCTCTAAAGACTCAGTGCTGAGGCAGAACCGAAAGTACTTTTTGTCTTAACTGGATTTCCAACTTTATTCTGTAGAATAGAACATACTTTATTCTCTAGACAAAAGTAGATGTTTCGGACCTTGATTTTGGGAGTTTATCTTTGATGGATTTTCAACTTTATGAATTACTGTGTTAAGTTGAAAATCGATTACAGGCAAGGTGAGTAATTTAGTACAGTTGGAACTAAACAGTGTTAACAGTAACACAACTGAATAACTAAAACATCTTGTAAAGTTGTATGAATGATGATACTACATCAGTTAGGGCCAGTCATTTGATCAAAAAACAAACAATTAGACCAACAATTTGTTAACTCCTATAGATTATTGAACCATTACTTAAATAATTATAAAAATAAGACAACTTATCAGAAATGAAAATGCCTAATTTTATATTATGATCAATTCATAATAGTGCACAGTTGGAGCGCATCGAAGAGGCAAATTCTTCAGAATTAGAGCGAAGTCACACGCACCAATCATTTTTAATCGCGCTCGGATGCAATATGTGATGAGCAATCTTATTTTACGTTTTTATACTTAAAGTGTTTTGTTAGTTATGGCCATGTAATAGGCTTCCTTTCTTTCTTGGGTGGAGGGCAATCATTTGGTAATGTTGTCTGGAAAAGAAAAAGTAATAAGTTATTATTGCATTATTTTTCAAGTATATAAAAGCATAGAAGATAGTTTCCATAGACAACTGATAAAACCTAAAATAGTGTGATTTTAGTTGCAGTATACAAAGGATAATCAACTTCTGTTAAATGACAAAAGAATACTTAAGTTTTATTCTCAAATTCTCATGCAAAACAAGGGGTACATGTGTGTCATTTATTTTATTTGAATGCAGTACTTACAGAATCAATACTCATTTTCCTTTTATTTATATTTGAGAAGTTTGTTTGGTTTGCAATAGGCGCTATTGTGGTCTCAATTTTAATCCTCTTTATTTGGCTAGAAAGACAATCTTGTGGTGTCCCCAATCTTTCACAATTTGAATTGATATTATTTTGTTCAATTTGTCGATTTTTCATGATATTCAACTTCTTTGCTGGCTCCGGGCTCGGTTGCCGCGTTCTGTTCAGTAATTTACCTCTGCCAGAATCTCTATACTTTCTTTGTCCGTAAGGCACACAATAGTGATGAAATACATCCAATAGCTCATCCCTTTGCATAAAACCCATGTTTGGAACGCGCAGATGCCTCTGAAAATAGAAAATAAAAACAAAAATAAGACTTCTTATTTTGTTTTGGTACAATCACAAAAGAGTAAATTGCGATTTTTACCTCTTGAATGATACTTATTAATTGTTGATTACTTAAAAGCTCAGGATGCAGTAACATATCAAACGGTACCGACATTATTGGAACAAAACATCACATAATTATAGTAAAAGATAATCAAAATATTATCAGAATTTCATGCCGCCTTCCCAATTTCCTGTAACCATCTGTCACAAATGACATTTGTGTGAAATTGACAGAAGCCTATCAAAAACCAAAAACTCCGAGTGTAGTTACGAATCTATAAAATTAAAATAAAAGGCAATAAAATTAGTAAAGTATTAGCATTAAATGTGAAATAAAATGCCCTAGAAGCTAATTTCGTCCCATTTAAAGCCAATTAGGGCTCCGAGTTATCTGATAATTAACTTTTCCATTTTTGAACAACCATAACATTTCAAATATTTTTCTATAGCGAACTTTACAAACACTTACTCTAGGCAAGTCCAGCGTGAAACTTTGTTTAAAAATTCTAGAAGAAATATTTTTTAGACAACTAGCTAGTTTCTGAAAGGTTTTAAAATATCTAAAATTGTAAAATCTCAAACATTTGTGTCTGTACAGTTTTTTTTTTCAATTCCCATTTTTTTTTTAATGAAAGTTTTAGTTTCATCGAGTGCATCACTAAGGCATTAAAAATTTCTCTATGGTTTCTGTCAATATTACACAGTGCTGCTTGTCATTTGTGTGCTTCGATTGTTTGCTTTACTGTTTCCTAACGTTTTATTTTGGACTCTTGAAGGAATTTAATTCAAAATAAGTTATTCTAATTTTAGTGACTGAGGTATTATTAGTTAACTTTCTCGGTGCATTTGCGTTTATTAGTTTAGTTTAAGTGTGCAGCGGTGTGATTATAATTTTGTATTTAAAATAAATAGAATAACTTAACAAATTAATTTTTGAATAATATAGACGATAAACCCGGGATTTAGTGTAACTTTACAACGATCAAATGCCAATTGCCGCTGGAATTTCGATGACAAATTCAGTCGGGGTGTGTGTGAGAGCGCGGTGGGACTATGTTGTTTCTCAGTGCCTTAGCGATCGGTATGATAAGTGGTCTGCAGAATGTCACGACGGAGGCGCCGGCCACCAGTGACGGCAGCGCGGTCGCTAGCCCGCCGAGCGCGGCGGAGCGGGCCGTGAGCGAGATGGGGCTGTTGGAGACGACCAAGTTGTCGGGGCAGTCGGCGGACCTGGTGAATGTGTCGGTGCACGAGCGCCCGTCGATGTGGGATATGTACTTGAACCACTGCCCGAAGTGGCGGCCAGTGAACCATATATTTTTCCAAGTGGCCAATGTGTTCTTCCTGCTGTCGTTCCTGGCGCCGCACACGCCCAGCGGGCTGGTGTGGCTGCGCGTGGCGCTGATCATCGGCTGCGCCTTCTCGGGCATGTGGGCTTGGAGCATTGAGTGCTACCTGGACGCTGTGCTGTGGAACAGTGCTTTTATTGTGATAAACTTCATTTACTTTTCTATACAGTTTTATTTGATGCGCCCCATCAAGTTCCACAAGGATATTGAGGAGGTAATTATGTTTGTTTTTATGTAGATTATTATTTATTAACAGCCTGTGTCTTCACTGCAGGGAAACATCCTTCCTCCCGTAGCCTCTTCCACAAGGAATGAAATAGCGACGGGCTATTCTTAATTGGCCTTCTGTTCATGTTTAAGATTATGTAGTATATTTATTGTTGTGATTACTTATATGATCCTTCTTTTGAAGACGAGTGTCAACGATTGCTTTTAGAATCGGATCAGTGCGGCAGCGATGGGGATGCTGCTAATTGTTTGTTTTATGAAGCTAAATTCATGCTCGCGAAGGAGGAGGCGGACCAAGTGAGGGAGAGGACAGCGTCCTCCCTCCATCCCCGCCGCAGTGGTAGACGCCCACGGGGGCGGACATCGGCAGACGATCTCCGGTCACCGTAGGTTCGGGCATACGGGCGGCGAGTAATGGGCGACTCGCTGTCCGACCATGGACCATGCCCGGGTCGACAGCGCGTTATGTTCCACGTGCGCCTCAATGAGTGTCAGCATGATGACGGGGCCTCTCTCTAGAGGGCCAAAACTTGCTGGGGTCGCGGGACTTATCCGGTCATTACCGTGACCCCGGAAAGTAAAGGGCTACTGAAGGACACCGTGGATTTTTTTCTTAAGTCGGTACGAGTCTGACAGTACCTCCCGCCCTGCCCTGGATGGAAGGACTCATTCGATGATTTAGAAAAAAAAAAAAAGAAGCTGCTATGCAAAGATGACCTCTATAAATATGACCAAGTTGGTCCCTTGTCAAATTTTTTATTTTAAGTTTTGAGAACATTAAGTTAAGTTAATTATGTTCTTTTTTCTTTATATTTTATTGTAAAAGAAGTCAAACTTACTAAAAAAGTCATTTTCCGCTGGTAATATACCTATAAAGTGATCTCTAGCTAAAAAGTCTGAAAAGCGCCTTCGATTGTTATATCGTTAGATTTAGTTAAATATAAATACTATTATTCATTCAAATTACATTTTTTATTTACATTTAGTTACTCTTCTAAGGGATAAAAATAAAAAAATAAAAAATACTAACGCAATCAAGATAGAAACCAGCCCGTAAAGATAGCGGTCTCTGAGACCGCACGTCCATAGTAGTGTACCAAAAATGGAACGTCCATAGTTAAAGGTTAACAGCCTGTGTCTTCACTGCAGGGAAACATCCTTCCTTCTTACTTTTGAGTCCTCCTTGGCTCAGAAGATCTAACATACAGATTTAAAAAAATTACAAGATGATAATATGCTTAACTCCAGAACAACTCATAATTCATTAATACTGGCCTTTGACATTTAGAAGTTGAGGCACTTCATTGTATTTTCCTCTAAGATTGCAAAATTTGATATGTGTGTATTAAAACATTTTAAAAAGACCCCAAAATGATCTTTTGAGCAAAACAAGAATAATTAATTATTATTTCCAATAAAAAAAACCAAGCATTCCAGTTTTCCTTTGTGTCTTTAACAAAAACAACACAAAACAAATAATTAAATTAATTTCCAATTGAGATGTGAATGTGATCAATAACTCTGCCATGTTGATGAGTCATAGGTCAGGCATGTTTAACTGGCTTCAGGTCAAATGATAAGCAGTTTGTTTCTGTGATATGGAACATCTTTTAATAAAATCCTGAGTAAAAAAGGACTCAAGTTTTTAAATATATTTGCAGGGTACTTTAGTAATCATCTACAAATTATTCTTTTATATATCTTTTTTTACATATTATTTACATTTTTAATATTTTATGAAAGTAAAATGTAAAAAAACACAATAATTATATATTTTTTAATGATACAGTAATTCTGCCAATCGGTTATTTGTCTTAATGGCTGAATGGATTTTAAAGAAATCTGGTCAACAAGCAAGGTTAATACTGGCTCTATAAACATATTATAGGCAAAATTTTTTTTCATTGTGTAACCCCCACCTATGGACAAAGGTTAATTAATTTTTAAGAACAATGAGCCATTTTGAACGAAAATTTCAAGCTCCTTTTGCTGTTGCTGCTAAATAATCTGTTATTATTTTATCAATATCATTATGATATAAGAGTAATCGGATGAGTCAGGAAGCTTTATTTTTATTATCAGTTCAATACAGGTGTTGATATATGACTCATGCTTTTAGAAATCAGGCAAAAATGGCAGGTAAAACTAAAAAGGGTCCAACACATAAAAAAATAGGGTGTGCTTAATAGGGTGGCCATAACTATTAAATTTAAACTTGGGACAGTTCTATTGTTTTTTTGTTTTTCAATCCAGTTATAATGGCTAAATAGTTTATTTGAGCCAAAATTGGATAGATATTTGATTTTACATAATTATGAAATACCTAGTAATAACATCCATAATGTGACTGTTTATGACTGTTATCATCATTATCTTTGAAATTATCATGTAAGATTTTTATATGGAATAACAGCCTAATACCTTGTTATACAAAACTGATAACCAGCTTACATTTGTCTAATGATATGCACATTGTATGAACAATTGAAAATCATGAATACTAATTCAAACAGAAAAAGTCATTTCAAGGATATATATTCAGAGTGTTTAATTTTTCGAAATTATTTATGGTTTTTATTATATGAATGCCAAGTTTAAAAGAATGTAAATTAAATGTTTGAGCCCCCATTTAATTATTTTTTGCTACTTACGTACTAACTGTATAGTTAAAAATTCCATAGCTTTGAAAAGGTTCACGATATCGTAATTAATATAAATGATGGGTTTGGCTCGGCGCCACTATGAACCGAAAAATTGTAGCACTAATGGATAAAGCTATTGTCAGACAAAAAAGTTTTTGCTTACTATCGTCAAGGACTTATTGCGGTCCTTTTGACGTCGTTTGTCCTAGAAAAACCTCATTAAGTGAAGGGCGAAAAACATTGCGAACGAACCAGTTCTGTAGTCATATTTCTAAAAATACTTACTTTATTATCATTTCTGAGAGCTGAGATTTTTATTTGTTTCATGTAAAGATAAGTCAAACTTTTGCCCGCAGCGATCGCGTCGTGGTTGGATAATAGGTATCCTTCGAAAACATTTTAATATACTAAGAAGCGGCACGGATAATGTAGTTTCCCTTTAGTGAAACAATTTTCGGATAAGTATCAGTAGTTTCGAAGATTTAACCTCTTTTAACCAAACTTACAAAAATTTAAAGCGTCACGTCGACATGGGATCTCAGTTTTCCTATGACAATTCTTCTGATAACCTGTAGTGATGTATCTTATACCTGTAATGGTAACTCGCTAACGTTACGCTAATAATTAATTTACGTCGGGGTCAGCAAATGCTCTGTTTTATATGTAAATCACATCAGCACCATTTCAATGTACTTAATACAATTTGCGAAGCTCTATGAAACATGATAAATTGGTTATCATACGACACATCGAATCAATATGGAGTTGATATGTCCACAATTATTGCATGTCTGATCTCATTTCTGATTTATTTGCACAAACAGATGTGGACTCTGGAAATAGTATTTGCTCGAGAAAACTTCGCACATTTCATTTCCTACTTTTGCTCATAATCGGCAGTTAATTACCTGCCATAATATATCACACTACCGGGTAGAATATAATCGTATTTATTACGCGAACTGCGATAAAATTAATACGCTTTAGTATAAAATCGTAAAACTGTTACAAAAATATGACTGTGACTCATATAATTTATAGGTTTTGATTTTTATCGGCGACTTTGAGGCACACGTGCAAGACTAGGCATTATTTAAAATGAAGAATAGGTAATATATCTCTTCCTCATTGTTCATTTATTTATTTAGGTATATTAATAAATAAATTAACTATAATATGCACATAGTTGTATAATGGCGGACTTAATGTCGTTGGCATTTTCTACCAATCTACCTTTGAGTGATTTTAATCACTCAATTATGAAGTACTTATTTAAAAAATTCCAGAACCCGTCAGTATTCCCTTAAATAAAAAGACCCACACATTTAACGTAAAAACGTTACCTTTTAAACGTGAATCATATTGGTTTCGAAAGTCGATAGAAACTGAGCAAGCAAGTATGCGGTAAGCTACGGTCGTCTATGGTTAAAGATGTGAGATATAACATCAAACTTTGACACAGCGGAAAAGGGCAAAAAGTACTTTTTATACAGCTCTAGCTGGAAACCTTATAAAGATTCAAAGAATATAGGTAATAGATTAAATCAGCCTACAACTTAAGTTTCTACATAACTACCTAAACTTTCTAGGATTTAAACGAAGCAAACGATAGAGCTAAGCAGGCGGCTACAATTTTTTCAAATATAATTGAATATCCACCGACACACAAAAAAGAAGGCCGAAGATAGTTTGCGAGAGATGCCAACAACTTCAAAAAAATATCCTATTTAAACAACATTGCGTGGTTACCCTTACTTATTCCGAGAGGGTTAACATTGCATTTCTCCCGCTCCGTAATTATTCGTAATGCATATTTAATCGCATCAACGTGCGTGTTGTTGCCTGTCAATGTATGTGATCCGATGCGGATGTCACTGGTAAATAATTCTGCTACGTAAACGGAACTCCCGAAATTCTGGTGAACTATTAATCATTCTGTTAAGCACACTAGCCTAGGCCCGTGGATATGCTCAGAAGCGTACTGCCAATCTTTGTGTTAATTCAGGTTTCAAACTATCTGTGATCATCTAGTCTGGATGCTGAGAAATATATTTACCTTAAACGATGTAAACGATACACTCAAAATTCTTTAAATAATAATTAATCAAAGCCAGTACACGCCGTTCAGTGATTTTGTCACGTATTATATTAAGGGCTCACCCCATTGAACAGTTCAAGTAGGTGTTGTCTTTGTTCGATAACCGCTGAAGCTTCTCCTTTAAACTTGTATTGAGGGGTGCCACAACGAGGTATTGGGTTGCATAACGTTATAACTTCCCCACATTACAGTGTCATGGTGGCTTCGTAGAAATACTGCTTTATTACGAGATATTTTTAAGTGATGTTGAAAACAGACAGGCATTAGCACTGCTCCTTAAATTGAGAAGAAATATAGTGAGGAACTATTGCCTTATGAACCGAAAAATTCGAAGATTTTTGACATCCAACTGAGATTACAGATAAATACCTCTTAACTGAAGGCAGGTACCTCGCCTGCCTGTGGAAGTATTCCACATTGGACACCCGCTGAAAAAGGCACCTGAGTTAATGGCACCTTAATTATTCCACATACGGCCCCTATCAACATTCTTCGCAGGTGCCAGGTACTCAATCTGGAATTTCTACTAATTACCAGCAGTGAGAACATTAGTATAGGCTGATTATACAATAAACCTATCAACGCGCACAGTAATCGAAATATAAATTCGATTCTGATCTAAAACCCCTTATTAATATGATCATTGTTTAACCAACAAATTGCTTGTTAATCGACGAATAGAAAGCCATTAACCGGCAACGCGTTGTTCATACAATATTATCAGCGAACTGATCGAATCGAATCGCTAATTTAAATGTAAATAATGCACGCCATTTTTAAATGAAATCAGCAACTTTACTGGTTTCAAAAGAGATACTATAGAGGCTATCACGAGTAAATGATAAGTTGAGTAAATGGTTGACAGTTGAAAATGAGACAGGGCAGGAAGATGATGACAGAAAGACAATCAGAAGAAATAAACGTGATTCCTATCTCAGTGACATTTTAAACCAAAATGTCAATTGCCAAGTTTGAGACGCAATGGGGCATTTATACGGGTCGATTTGCCAGGCCACTAATGACTGTGGTTCGACTTGTCGGTCACCAGTCGCAACGGTTGCTTAGGATTAGTAAAGAAAGTATTTCCAATTTTCATTTAGACGGTCGATTTTTGCTGCACGATAAGTCGCCAGGCAAATCAACCGAGCAATCCACCCATGTACCTAAATGCCACATTAGACTTATACTGGTATAACAAAACATGGCACCCTGTTGTCTCTTGGAAGCTGACGATTGTATAGACATTGTCCCGTCTATCGCAAGTAGATAATTGAAATGTTTTCATCTGGAATGTCATCTGTAGCTCGTGAAACATCAATTAAATACCCATTTCCAATATTAAATCAGTCGCCAGCAGAGTAAAGGCGGAGATTTGAATTTACAATATCAGCTCACCGCATTTAGACGGGGGATTAATGGTAACAGCGCCAGTCCTTTCAGTGTGCTCCCAGAGGTCAGTGGGGCAAGACGGTGTGAACGGCCTTTCAGCAGTGACGTCACCGCCCCACTACCACCCATCGAGGGTTAAATGTACTTAAAGTTTCACATTTGATGGAGCACACAACTTTACAATTCTTGGCTTTTGTATCGGCGGGATATCGGATCTCCTTTTTAAACTTGTTCGAAATAGTTTGGGATATTCTACGAATCGCACAGATAATAAAAACACTTAGAAATGTTCTCCTTTGGTAATAAAGATTCGAGGCTATGGCCTACGTATGCTATTAGTTCATGAGGGTTGGTTGGGCTCGGAATTTGGCAACTATTCACTGCTTTTACGTAATACGGTAATAGCTTAGAGCCGAATCTGAGGTTTCGACAAAAAATGGAATCTGAATGATGAATGGGCAGCGTTGATTCCTGCCCTGTATGCGAGAGAGCAACGACACGTGTATCAGCGTCGGTTATCCGCAATGTGTACCTAACTACGTACTGCGGGAAAGCGCTGTGATACACAACGCATTGCTGTATTTAAAATTGTCCCCGTCCCGATTATATTTCATCCGTCCGTCACCCATATTATATTTCATTCGTGATTTTTGTCCCTTTCGAACAAAGCAATTTTCGACTTTGTTATAAACAATCAAAGTTAGATCTCGGGCCAACCCTAAAGGCTCAAAAACTAATAAATAACTAGTTAACGTAAGAAACTCATAGTTTGTAAGCCACCTACTTTCTCCACTTGCGCAATACTGTTGCGTTATTGTGTCCGAGTAAACAATTGGACGAACATGTTTAATTGCCTCTTGGTCTTACCATACATACACAAATTTACGCCTTTTTCTTATGGGGGTAAGGCAGAAACTACTCCGCACATGCTTGCTAGTTGTTTTGTCGGATCACTTGGGTCTTTCAGAAGATCATCATCAAATGCCTTGTCATAGCCAAATCAAACGGAATTCATAAAAAAGTCCAGAGGAAACGCTGACAGGCAAGTTGTCATCGTAATCCTCTTATTGTCACCTTTAAAGAGATCGTCTTTGTGTCATTTCTAAAGGGATGTCGTCGTCACTTTAATACTTCGGTGAGATCAAAACTTGAGCTTAATGAGGAGACGCAAAGCCTCTACTTAAGGACGTATCTACTTAGATATTTTGGGCGAAAGTTCGCCTCAAAAGACAGGATTTAAGTCTGTCGAAAAGAGCCACAAGGATCTTTGGATGCTCGAATGACATTGACAAAAGGCTGTTCTCAGTCACTAAAAATGGCGACGTTAGTGCCAATAGATTATTGTTTGTCTAATAAAGCAATTGGATCATTCAGAGGTCGTTATCCTCGTAATGCTTTCCTAATGAATTCGAGCAAAAATGTATTAGGAATTGCCATAATAAGGGTGTATGGCTTAGAAACACGCGACCGCTGCTGCCGAGGTGTTTAGTAACGAGGCTATTGATTTTATGCAAAGGTATGTTGCACCCTAAATGCGATGCCGATATTGCCTACTCACAGATGCGCTACTATATTATTGGAACTCGTGATTGCTTTATTGGTTCACTCGATTTGGCTGTCGCAAGGTAAAATAAAGCTTTTACTCGGATACTGGGTAATAAATTGTATTTGTTGAATGGAAAGACGTTGTGGAAACCAGAAAATGCTAGACTAACCAAACATTTGAAGATATGTGAGTTGAACTACCAAACCGTGGTGGATACTACTCCTTATTACACAGATGCCTGTTTCTCGGTAATATTTTTCCATTTTTTTGAATGAGGACATTCAAAGGCGCTTTTAAATGTCATTTAGGACGTTATTAGTTGATCGGTAGAATAAAAATGAATGGCAGAATATATTTTCCAAAGCGCTTTAAGAACGGCTGGTTCAATTTAGCTAATTATCATTTTTCTTATGTTTGTATAGCTATATGAATTAATATTTTACATTTTTGACTCACTTCTCATTTTCTTAATTGGAAATAGATGACCGAAAACGAGGCTATTTGTCAAATTATCATCCTAGCAAAGTTTTCCTTTACTCAAAGGACCTAAAATCCCTAAGGATCAAATAAAGAAAACTAATATTCCGACTAAAGTACTCATTGATATCTCTTGTTTTCAATTGAAAGCACTTTATTTGATTGAATTTAGTTTTGATAGAGTCAAATATTGTCTTAGGCCTTGTCTTGAAAGTCTTGTTATTTTCATTAATGTTTATTACTTTGTAGATAGATATTTCAACAGTATTCTATGTATTGTCAAGAGCTTAACTTGTGAAATTGCCTCCCTTCTTGTTTTCTTCGTATAAAATACTTTGTTAGCCTAAAACTTCGCCACCTCCGCATCGTTGTCAGTGGTTGCGCAGAGGTCTCTTTGGCTACATGTTTTTGGGTTAAGAAGCCAGGATAGGAGATGGACCTAAACTTTGCAGTTCTACATCCACACAATTTTCTTCATGGTCTTTTGGGATTTTTAAATTTAAAATGTCACTTACGGGATATCTTCCGTGATTAACCCGGCGTCATTGTGGTAGGAAATAGGCACATCGGCGTTGAGGTGGGTCAATATTACCCGTATATTAAAATCGCGATATTTCCATAGTTATTAAGTGTATTTGTAAACTGTGTTGTTATACAATTATTAGGGTATTGATTTGTTGAAATTGAAAAAGAAAAACATAATTCGAAAATATTTAATTAGGTTTAATCAAATTTCAAATAAAATTGTAAAAAAAGTAAGAAAACAGAGATCTCTTGTGATTTTAGGATATTCTTATTATAATAATCAGTATATTTGGGTACTTATGACATTTTTCTAACCTGAAGGATAATATCTCAAAAAAAAATGTAAAAACACTAATTAGAATCTTCGTTAGAGACGCAGTCACTACAGAAACATAGGATGTGTTCCGGACAGATATATTTAGGGCAAGCTTGATATGTGTGCTTTGTTTTGTGGTCCCTTTTAGCAGAACACACTTGACATTGTTTGCGGACATCGCGTAATTTTGCACGAGGCTTTTCTGATGATTCACCAACAAATCCTACCCCAAAAATATCCTTAGTCATGCTCGTGAAAGTGGAGGCGGGACGCGTGAGGGAGAGGACAGTGTCCACCCTTCACGCCAGCCGCAGTGGTAGACGCCTACGATAACGGCCTTCACTAGATGATCCCCGGCCACCATGAGCGCGGGCATGCGGACGGCGAGTAATGGGCGACTCGCTGTCCGACCATGAACCATGCCCGGGTGGACGGCGCGTTGTGTTCCACGCACGCCTCAAAGAGTGTCAGCAAAATGACATGGCTCCTTTAGAGGTCCAAAATCTGCCGGGGTCCCGGGACTTACGACTTACCGTGACCCCGGAACGCAAAGGGCTATTGAAGGACACCGTAGATTTTAATCATTACGAGTCTGACAGTTTTTTCCCCTCTGCCCTGGCTAGGAGGACTCATTTGATGACTTTACCACGATAAAAAAAAAATTTGCTTAGGGATTAGTCTAGAAACATGTAAATTTTAGAGGAATCTATTTTTTCTATTTTTTCTAAAATCGACGAAAGAGAGAAGAAAAAGAAACGAAAAGCGAAAAGAAAAAAAAAACCGTTAAGACACACCAAAAATGATAAAATTTCATTACTTGAAAATGGCACAAAATAGTAACGTCAACTGTGAGGATGGGTCAAAATAACCTTTTTGAAAATTAAAGGCCTCTAGCTTCCAGCTCGGTGGCTGTCACACTGATTTCTCGTCAGAAAAGTTTCGAACACACTATTGGCTCCAGCTACTGCAGAGAAGGGCAGCGTCATACGCACAATTTCAAAAATATTCTAAATTCAAAACCAGCCGGGTCATTTTGACCCAACCTCAATGACGCCGGGTTAAATATTTGTTTGAGTTCCCGATATTTCGAAGCTGTTGCAAGCTCCATGATCGCGGGTTATTAATAATTTATTAATCACGGAAGATACCCTATCGGCCGTAAATGACATTTTAAGTTTAGAAGCAAACCGTGATAGTTTAAAAAAGTCTTTAAATTGTCATGTCAAACCCTTTTGTGGTATCAAACTAAACCGAAATATTACTAAGAACCAATCTAGCTGATCTTCTAAAAACTAGGAATCTTTTCTGTATAACTATTCTGCCAGATTTTCGTAACAATGAAATTCACTTTCCATATAAAATAGTACAGTCGCGACGAAAATGCTGTCAAACTGTGAAATTATTCAGCGAAAAGTCGCCTTGGGAAGCGTGCAAAATTGGATATGCAGGCTGGCAAGTCAGAAAGTATACATTCATCACAGAATATATTCTCGACCTTTTGTTTCCAATGCATTTTTGAATTACGATAACTGTGTTTGTGAAATATCAGCAACCTGTAGTCACGAGACGTCTGGTTGGTTGGCGCCAAAAGTTTTTGTGTTATATTTTTTGCTACGGTTTTCTACCTGCCAACCTGTTAAAACAGCGTAATATTTCAGTCAAGTGCAGCGTGGGTCCTGTGTCTTGTCATTGTCATAAACAGAATAAAAAAAATCTGTTCTAAAGATCCACTGGCACCACAAATCAGAAAAATGTTCATAATGAATGTTAGTTTAAAATCAATTCAAATAAATATATTTTCTAAACTAGATGAGATGATATCGTTCCTGACTGAAACGAAAGAACCGAAAAAACTGAGTCATCTTTTTTTAACGGAACATGAGGGACAGAGATAATGAAATGAAATGATATTTATTTTTGCAAGTAGGTTAATATCAACACTTTTACACGTCGTCTTTTTACAAACTAGATGAAGCCGGTTTTTCGTACCTGACTACTCTGAGAAGAAACAGCCGAAACAAACTCAGAGGTCACTGTCTCTTTTAAAGTCCAGACATTAAATTGGTAGTCATACGAGGGCCATGTAGGTTACACTCACAGATTTTTAATAATTATGTTTCACATATTAATCCGTAAATTATTGATTTGCTGCGTAGGTAAAATAAGTGTTCGCTAGAATTACCGACTGAGTGACGTTTGCCTAATTGGCAAAACATGCGGTAACCGTATTTTTTTTTGGGTTGGTAAGATCATCAAATGAATCGCTAGCTGGGTATAAGAAGGGGCTGTCAGTCTCTTACTGTCTTAAAATTTACCCTGTTACTGGCTGATTTATGCGTTTCAGGGTCATAATATCCTGCGGAATGAAAAAAGTGCCTTTTTACTTAGAGCTAAAGTACTTATCATTTTCAAATAAACCACGAGCTTGTAATAAACAGCTGTAACTGTATTTCTGTCGTAATTATCTATTCGAATGTACCACGGTAAGCTCCCATAGAATCACAGGGAAGTAAATAATTGCATCTGAATTCAATAGAAAACGGCACATTGTCAGTTCACGGCTTTCTCAGTTGCATTGTCAATGGTTATTGTTCTTCAGCACTCAACACCGACCTTTTTTGTCAATAATTACTTAACAATGGAATACGGTTACCAATCTTTTTAGTTAGAATTGAACGGGGGATTCGTGCTCGTGCTAACGATATTGGCTTCCGCAAGTTGTGGTTAAAAAAAGTAATTCTGAATTTCTTTCACCTTTTTTGTTTGTTAAGCACTTTTGTTGTTGACTGTCATCATCGTCCTTCCTTTCTTCGGCCAATATGTTTCTTTCATTGATCATGATATTTACCACTATAAGGGTAAACACGTCAATGATCTCTGTCTGTCAGCTGTCACTTAACAATTTCGTTTAGCTTTTACTTAAGTTAAACAAGATTATTTATTATCGTTTTTTAGCTCTTCAGACTGACAATTTGGCGCCATCATGGGTTACCCTTGTGGCCAACTGGTCACATAATCACATAGTTTTTTTTTTTAAAACGTTGCCTGTCTCTGGCTTAGCAGTTGATCGCTCAGCCATTGTGTCAACCGTGCCGTCAATAGTATTTCTTTTTTATTAGTATACTTATTTTTCTTTCTTATCCTTCATCACACAATCCGTTCACCTTACCGGTCTCTTAGTCACATGCGCTTCATCTCCCTTTATCTGGTGCCAAACACACGAGATAACAGTCGGTTCGTCATCCTTGGTAATGGACCAAGGACAGCGATAGCCTATCGTAACTATCGCAACTTTAAAAATAGAAAGGCACTTCTGTTATTGTCTGTACCTACCTAATTCCTTAAGCTAATAAAACGAAGTGATTGTAGGATTTGTCACTTCGCAATTGATTACTGTTACGGGTCCAGCTGTTTCTGAGATTAGATTAGATAAGATTTACTGGCATTAAATTCGAACCAGCTGATTTGCATGAGTAAATTAGCTAGTTAGAGTATTTAGAATTGACAACTGTTGTTGAAACTTGAAATGTATTAGTGTACTAGCTTATGCCCTCGGCGTTGCTCGTTTTAAGTTGGTTATTATTATTTACCCCACAGGAACATCGTATTTTTTTTTTACGTGGTAAAATCAAATGAGTCCCTCCTTGAGTAGAGTGAAAGGGACTATCAGACAGTCAGACTCCAAAATCCACGGTTTTCCTTCAACAGCAGTTAACGTTAATAGGGTCACCGGTTTAGTCAGTCTCGCGACCCAAGTACGTCATTCTGGGATAAAAAATATCCTATGTCTTATCCTTATTACAAACTTTCCACGTACCAAATTATCTCCAAAATCTGGCAATACTAAGTAGTATTGCCAGATTTTGTTTTTTTTTTCGTCGGTGTGATACTAAAACGTAACATCTATCCATACATACTCATAAACTTTCGCAAAGTTCATTAGACATGGTCTGAGTTAGATTACAATCATTTACGTGTCTTTGTTTAGTACAATGCCTTAATTATGATATGTAAATTGTACAGTACTGATGTCATCCTACGTTGCGTCTATGTCGTAAGAATTTAAGCCAGACTAAAGGAAAGGAGAAACTTTAGGAGCCCAGGGTAGACTGATTTCGTTCCTAATAAAAGTAAAAACACCAAATATTTCATGTGTAGTTTTATGCTGCTGGTTGGACTCTTTGTTTTCTTTGGTAAATGTGTGAAAAAGGGGCTGTCAGCACAGCTGTCAGACTCAGATTAAGACACTCCTGTGAACCCGGCAAGTTCAGGCCCTCTACGGGGGCTTCGTCAGATGATAAACTTCACAAAAAACCCCTTTTTTTTGGTCTTGCCCACACTGTCCCACTGCCATGCAAAAGCTTCCCCAAGTTTTTCCAAAAAATCTTGTCTTTCGCCATCTCTATCAGCTCTCACGGTATAAGTCCAAATCGTCTCTACATAAAACAATTAATTAATTAAATTTAAACGCAAAGAAGGAAGTCTTAAATTAAGTACATCATTTGCAGCATTTCCTTTGAGTAACACAGACCCCAGCAACTGGGTACTCATCCTACATGCTTGGATGAACACGAATGTAAATGACATCTTTGAAATTGTACACGAAACATATACACACGGCTACACATCAAGCTATACAAAACTAGTTTGTCTTGGTCTCGCTTCGTACGATTTTTACACACAATGAACGATCAGCTTATTCTGGTTTTGCATAGCTTGATGAGTACATGAGAAGTTCTGCCACAAAGAGCCTGCATAGGATAGACTGAGACTTGAAGACAAACAACTATCGACTGAGTAAACGTATCCCCTAATTTTTATCCCTTGGGGGGTGGAAGGGGTTAGAGAGGGGATGGCGGGGGCGGTTTCTTCGCGGGATGCCTACGTTCATTACTCTACTTACATGGGCCCAAATTTCAGTCCCCTATCCGGCCATGGTTTGGGCTTTTGCGGTTTATAGTCACTATGTCCTATAATTAGCGGTGCCAAATCATCATACGAGTCCGGGCCCATGGTGGATCCGGAAGGATTGTCAGACTCGTACTGACAAAAATCTACGTTGTCTTTCAATAGCTCTTTTTACTACCATGGTAACGGTTTATCTGTTTAGATATTTATGCTAGTAAGAGTAACCCCGGCAGACGTTTGACCCTATGGGGGCTTCGTTAAGTAAATTACAGCTGTTGTCCACGAATTACTTATATTACATTATTGAAGTCATATAAAATATTTGAAGTTGTAGCGAAAACTGAACATAAACCGTCTGATTACAAAATTTGGTTTAACTAAAAACCCATGTTTAAATTTCGTCAATCTACAGTTTACACAAATCGTGGTTTTGCGATAAACCATGTTCTACTAATGAAAAACACGTGAAACTTGCCAAAGGTTCTCATAGCAGCTTTCTCAAACAACAACACAATATGTTGTTTTTGGGGTCCGAAAATGGATTCAAACATGGTAGATTGAATAGATTCTATTTTTATTATACATGGTAGCTTTAATTGTCTAGACAATGCGATACTAAGATGTCCACGTTTGAGACAAGATGGCAGTTGTTTCTGAAAGTTAGTTTTTTGAAATAAGACTGAAAGGTGTGACTAACAAAGCATCTTTCCAAATAATACGTTTTTGTCGGAAACTCAATCTTGTACGCTCTGCGCATTTATATGCACCGTGCACCTCGTATATCTCGGAGATCCGCTCACGTTCGAGCAGGGAGATGAAAAATCGGTCTTGTGAGTAAACAATGTTAGAAGAATGAAGGAAGAAAAACAGTTATTTTAACTCTGTTTGAAAAGGAAACAGACAGATGACTGTGCTGGGGAATTAAGTCCGCCACTTCGTAGCAAAAACACTAGGAGGTATAAGGATTGGTGTTTTTAGGAATTATGTCGATGGACTCAGGATAATTATGCATTTGAATATGAGGTTTAATTATCAAATTGACGAGGAATCGTCGAGCCGAAGTAATTAATACGGTAGATTCTGACGTTCAAGAGTTCCAGAGATTAAGAAAATAGCGACTGTGTTGCTTTCATAAAATAAAAATGTTCTGTTACCCCAGAATGCCCCAGATACACATTCTTACGTTTATTTACGTCAAACGTTATAAATTATGTAAAAAGAACAGGTTTTTTTATCAAAACATTAGCTGAACAGTTAAAGGCGGCTCAACTCAGGCTCGTGACATCGAAGTCATTAGCACGGCCTTATTAGCCGAGGAAATGTACGGGGCATAATTGCGTACGGGCCCGATGCAGTGTACTTGAGGACTTCGTTGGAAACACTGATTTTGTTGACCTTATACCGTTAAGTATAGGGGTGATTTTGCTTACGTCACCTCTTTTTTGGTCATTATTTACGAAATACAAGCGTTTATTAGCGGAGACCACCCACACAATCTAGTTACGAATTTGAAGTATAGAGAAGTGGTATAGATTAAGGAATAGGGAGAAAATCTGAAAGAGGCACAAGTGAATGAATAGTTGTGTTGAAATCAATTGCATTTGTGTTTGACTCTTCATGGTGAAAGGATTCATCAGCTAGAATCTGTGACTCTGCGGTACTGAGTGCGGTCCAGGTTTCCGGTCTAAAATTAATCTGGTCAAATGGAGTATACAAGACTCATCCCAAATGCAACGACTTAAATAATATTCCACAACTATCACACAACGCCATCTAGTTTTAAGCTAAGCAGAGCTTTTGTTAGACTAGACAACTGATATTTATATATTTCTAAATCCAATTACTCCCACACAGAACAAATGATCATGCTCATCACACAAACATTTGTGTTGGGTGGGAATCGGACCCACGACCTTCGGGATAGCAGTCAGTGTCACAAACTACTAGACCAACAGGCCAGTCAATAGGTATGAAAAAATAAATCATGCTGCACTGGCTCGTTATAAATTGGGATGAAAGCAAGAAGTTGCTAATTCTGTTGGTTCACAGTCACACAGACATGCTAAGCGGTTTTTGACACTTTAATTTCAGTTCTCTGAAAGCCTCATAAAGCCTATTTTGAGGTAGCTCAGAGTATGATGTTTAAATTAGTTTTGAAGCCCCTTGAGACGTATTCCTTGTCTGCGCAATCTCGCGTTGCTAAGTTACGCATTTCGTCTCTGTCTTCAGTACTTAGCTCGATCATTTTTCATTCGCTACTATATTTTTTTTTTTGTTTTTATATTCCAGTGTTAGGTATTTCAACTTGTTACGTGGCCCAGTGGCCCAGTAGTATCGGTTCCGACTTACGAGTTGTAGTCGTGGGTTCGAACCCCGCCAGGCGCATTATTTGTGTAATTTATTTCATCACCACTGCTCTCAAAACGGTGAAGGAAAACATCGTGAGGAAACCGGCATGTCCTAGAACCAAACATTCGAAGATATGTGACATCAACCAATGCGCACTGGGCGCGTGTGGTGGATTATGGCCCACTCCCTCTCTCAGAGAGGAGGTCTGTGTCCCAGCAGTGGGAACATTATAGGCTGATGATGATGACGATGACGTGGCCGGATATTATCGCAAGAACAGTATCCTTCAAAATTCTTACCGTGGTTTTGCTTTTTATGTTCAAAATAGTAATGTTTTTGATGAGGTGGAAAATGGCAGCTGTGATAGACTTGTCAAACTGCCAATCAGCTAATGGGATGGTAAATATCCTACTTTATGGTACTCCTGCGTGTAAACTTTGGGGATAAATATTATAAAAATAGATCGGCCCTGCCGCATTCAAAAACATCACGTTTCTTTTTCGTTTTAGTCTTACCGATAGGTATAGTATTATCCCGTATTTACTGGGTTGTGGAGGTCAGATTGGCAGTGTTAAATAATTAACTGCACCCAGTAAGACTAGAAGCTGAACTCAATATAAATTGGAAAAGGCTAGGAGATGATGTTATTTCAAAATCAAAAGTCGTTTATTCAAATTAGGCTCTTATCAGCATTTTTTGAAGGTCAATTTTTACGTAAGACAGCCTCCCAAGGTCGCGGGATTTATTTCTTTACCGTGACCCCGGAACATAAAGGGCTATTTGAAGGACACCGTGGATTTAAGTAAGTACAAGTTTGACAGTCCCTCCCGCCCTGCCCGGGGTGGGAGGACTCATTCGATGATTTTACCACTATAAAAAAAAAAAAGACAGCCTCCCAAGGCCCCCGCTTCGACACTTCCTAGTGTTTTGGCTTGGAAGAAGAAGTGGCGGAACAAAGTCCCCAGCAACACAAATCTGTCTGTACGGTTAGAAAAACAAAATATTTAATACTTTTTTTTATTTATTGTTTCGTTACCTTTATTTTCAGTAGATAATATTGTCTCGCTTACTTATCATAGTTATCATCTATCTTTTTTTTAGTTGTTTACAGAAAACGCTTTTCCATTTCATTCTGAAAATCGTATCTATCAATGCTTGCAGTTACAGTTTTCCGAGTCTTAAAAGTAGGGCAACGCTTTTGTTTGTGGTGTATTAAATTATCAAATGGGTGTCCTGCCTGGCTGGAGCGGGGACTGTCAGACTCTTACTGACTGAAGCCACCCTGTTCTTTATATGCCCTTTGCCTTCCAAGCTTCGGTGACCTTCTGACAGTCTTTCCCGGCAAACGCTTGGCCCTAAAGAACTTCTAACAGTTTGCCGTGCGTAGAAAACAACGCGCGCTTAGTCCTTGATCGGACGGCAACACTATGTTTCTAGCAAGAAAAGTGATCACATAATTTCAATGTTTGGTTCCAAAAGCTTTTCCTCCCACGTGAACCGTTAAGGAAACTAAGGGATATAAAGTCTGGTCCTTTGGGACTCGTAAGTAATCCACAACGCATAAAACCTTCGTAACGGCATTTACAGAATTTATATATCTTCAAATGTTGGTACTGAACATGGGTGTAGGAACTTTTAATGGGTCTTGTTCTTGTTTAACAGTATGATTGCCCTGGGTTTGGTTACTAAGTGAGGTTATTGAGATTTTCATGAGTAAAATTTTCAGGAGGCTGCTTGTGTCTCCTCTGGGACCCTTTCAGGCCTGCTGTTGTGACGGGAATGTCATGAAAAAGCCCAAGTATTCTTGGAAAATGTATCTGTTATAATTAGGTACACGGTAACACGACTTTTGTCCTATTGGTAGTGTCGACGGCGCGTCGTGTTCCACGCGCGCCTCAAAGAGCTGTCAGCAAATGACGGGGCCCCCCTCACGGAGTCATTTCCATCACCGGGGACTCATTTCCATCACCGTGACCCCGGAACATAAAGGGCTATTGAAGGACACCGTGGATTTTAGTCAGTACAAGTCTGACAGTCCCTGCCCACCCGCCCTGCCCGGGGTGGGAGGACTCATTTGATGATTTTACCACGATAAAAAAAAACCCTATTGGTATGACAAACGTGATGTTCTACTATCAACCTTTCAACCTAATCGAACCATTTCAGAAATGGTCATGTTTTGTAACGAGTAATGTTTATGTTCCGATTTATATGGTAGCATTATTAACCTATGCCTCATTGATAACATACTCGTTATGTGATTTCACGGAATTATGTGTCAGTCGTAACTAACATAGATTGTTTGGTCCTTAAAGGTTACCGGTTCAAAGATATTAGTAACGTTCTAAAGCTGACTTCCCAGGCCGCGGGACTTATTCCATCACCGAGACCCCGGTACATAAAGGGCTATTGAAGGACACCGTGGATTTTAGTAAAAAAAACTGACTTCCCACAGTGCGTGATATTGCGGACGAATGCGACAAAAACAAGTATAATTTCAAATATAAGAATGATTAACACATTCACTCAAACAAAGATGTAAAAAAAAATTATAAGATTTTCGAATTCTAACTTATTTTGACCAAATCTTTCTGACAGCGAATGTTTCGACTTTCATTTCCATCAAAATCCTTCGTCGTGAATAAAATTGCAAATAGACTTAACTATACATTTACTACTAGTCGCTCATTGGTCGAAATTCCACCAGAATTCAATAAAATATTTAGAAACTCAAATAAAAAAATACGTCCTGTCCTTTTTCGCCATGCAAACATGCTTTTTCTCCAAGCGTAATTTTCGTAAAAAAGTTACACAAAGTTTTCACATCACGTATTAATATACAGGTATTTTATATATGTATAAAGGTATCATTCATATGGATGAGAAATTCTGATCGTATCATTCATCGCACACGTCCGCTCCAATACTCCTGTTTGTCCCGTATGTTTGCAGCTCCGATCGCTTCCCTACAATGTTTACATTTAATTTGTATTCCGATACCGCTTGCTTACATCGATTAGGTGTCACGTTGCATATTAACAATGAGAATAACAACCTATCAGTGTTCCATTAAGGACTTTTCAACTACGATATATTACTAGACTCCGCATGCACGATCTAAGGAACACAGGAGTGGTCGAAATGAGACGGATATAAGCCTTTTTTGCCTAATGTGTTGACAGACATCGGTCGCCTGTTATTAGGAGTCTAGTAATATATCGTCGTTGGGACTTTTCCTGTTTAAGTTATCAGAGAAATCAGAAATCGGAACACGTTACCCATGTTACCCCGATCCTACACTTAAATAATTCAGACCATTCCTAATTGTACTAGAATATCCAGTTCAATAATTCGTGTTCGTTAGTGTAGACAAACATTAATAATTTGCTGTTCAAAGTGTAAATATACGCATGATGAGAATTACCTTTACAAATTACATACTGACTTATTGTTGCTATCGTTTAACCTTTGCCAGAAATTATTATTAATATTGTACTATGGTCTCGGTAACCCCTTATCTGCATGAACCTACATTAATCAATTCATATCTCCCGGGTAAATCTTTACCGGCAATATTGCTACTAAACAAATTAATGAACCATGAGTTAAAGATGTAAAATGATATGAAAGAAAATGAGTAAATGTTAGCGTGACGATTAACAGGGGGATTCAGGAAAATAAAGTGTTGAAACAACCCCAAATAACATAAAAACAGGGCAAGGAGGTGATGATGATCACAATGGTGAAGTAAAGGATGTATTTAACAAGAGAATGACGCATAAAACAACAGAAGACGTGTGCTAAGAAAAGATTTGTAATGTAAATAATGACAGGGCTTATACGGAAGGAGACACAGTAGACTAATAAGGCACTTGACGACATAGCAAACAACAAAATTACAGCTCCCTTTCAATCCCACAATCATCGTCTATTCAAAAGCATCTACATCTGTATATTAAGTAACATTGGTTGATAGGCGTCGACCAAAATTTCCGAGAAGTCAATTAATAAGCAAATGTTTCTCTGGGAATGCTATTTATAGTTGCGAGCCAGCACGCCCACTCACAAGTCTCAAATGTTCATTGTCCCATTACCATATGTGCACTAAAACAGAACCAAATAAAATTAAACAGACATCTGTTGTGTTTAGTAATTAATTTGTGAATCAACTCAATTCATCATTGTTTTACTTCATTGGTATTTAAAATGAGGTGTACTTACATCCTTGGAATTTGAAAACAATGCTTCATTTGGCGTTACCACAATTGGTTTATTTGGTGAGTTTCCAACTCGAAATGAGAATGAGTCATATCTTAAAACTGGGGCAGACTTTGTAGGAAGTTCAGTGATCCTGGATTTAGTTACGAGCTGAAATATTGCACCGTGAGCAAGTCTTGTAATGAGGAGGGCTCATTAATGTTGCCTATTGTTCACTCATGCCCTAAATCCTCGAGTAGTCTGTTACCAACGTTTTAATCAGCCTAATCCTGCAAAAGCGCAGCTGCACTTCCGCCCACGTTTAGAGGCAAAACAATAGAACCTTTTTAGAGAATGGCAAAATTCCGGGCGCCATATTGTTCGGTGCTATTGTGTCAGCCCGCGCGCAGAAAAATATTCATCTCGGCCGCCCCTCTCGTGTTTACTCCCTGCCTTCTGTAAATATTGACCTGTGTCGCATGAAACTTTATTTAAAAAGTAATAAAAGTATGCTTATTACTTTTGAAATTGAGTTTTCGGCTGCATTCATATTCGGAAATTGCAAAATTCTTCAAGGTCCTCTCCCTGAGTTCTTTGTAGTATATTGTCGTTACTGGGAAGACTGTCAGTCAGTTTATTATTGCTTTTGGGAAATTAATTAGTAGAAACTCGGAGTTAATGACTTGTTACTTGTTTCACTGTTGTTTGATTCTCACTTAGAAGTCAATGCTGAGGTTTCTCAACTAACTTGAGTAATTCTGTAGTCAATGAGTAGGTTAGCAGATTGAATTTCATTTTAAAACGACATGTGACACCTACTCAGGCTTTCTTTTGGTGTCATATTTTCTGTCCGCTTCGCTCCGTCTTTTTATTTTTTCAACGCAGCTGGCTTTGGCCAAGTTATGTAATAACTTAAGTACTTACATGTTTATCCAAGTTTGTAAAGATTGTAAAAGTTAAACACGTTATAAATAAATAGTTGACGAGTCAAGGTATTCGTTTGTTTACTGTAATATGTATTGCATTCAATGTTGTGAATCATGTGAAAATAACAATGAATGAACACGTAAATTACGAATGCAGTTTTACTATACTTCATTATTTAAATACTTTGAATGTTTTAATATGATTAAATGGAAAAAAATATCGAAATAATGAGAGTATCATGCATTAGGCTCATTTGATGGGAAGGCCTGTTTCAAAAATATAATAGGAAAATTCTTAAACCGGCAATGTAATAAAAACGTAAATTGTAAAAACTATGAGTACATTACCGATTTCTTTCTTAAGATTGAATTTAATATAGTTTTTGATGGAAAATCAATCACAACAATCTGATGAAACATGAGAGATAATGTTCGGTCAAAAATAAAAAAGTTTAAAACTGGCCTTTCCGATCTCGTCGACAACCCGTCAGTCACCTGTCGGAACTAGGCCACTGTGGGTACGCGACGAGCTGCTGACTTGTCAGTCTTGTCACTTCATATCATTGCACTATTCTCTGCGGTTTATATTTTTATTACACCTGTATATTTTACCCCGTTACCGTGTAACCTCGTCCAAAAACCTTGAGTTGATGAAGTATTAAGTTCCCTTTGGTGGTAAAGGAATGATAATAATAGGTTGTTGTTGATTAAAAATTCAACTGCTAAGCGTTTCCATTAGAGTGAGGTGCTTTCAAAACGGTTTGTTTTATAAATAATTAAGCTGAGGATGAAAGTAGTCAAAAAATACATTTTAATTTTGTCGGAGACCGGCCACTATGTCCCGTTGTTGCGCAGGAGTTTTTGTTTCTTCTGAGGAAGCTCGCTCCATCTTCGGTCTCACCTCTGCGTCTGGGCAATACTTAAAAGGAAAGGTTTTTAGGAACTACAAATTGTTTAACACTTTAGTCTTCGACCTTCCCAGATCGGGTAGTGTTTTAGGGTTATCCTTTTAGAACCAAAGACCAACTGATTAGATTACACCCATGATCTTATTTCCATGTTTTACAAGTTGTCTCCCTTGTCCCCAGGTGTACGTGGCTCTCTTCAAGCCACTGCGCGTCTCCCGGCGGCAGTTCCGGCGCGTGCTGATGTGCATGCGCAACGTGCGCCACCTCAAGTGCCACGAACTGTACGCGCATGAGAAGGTCACTAAGGTCGACAGCCTCTCCTTAGTGCTGTCTGGCAAGTGAGTGGTTGAAATTGTGTTTTTTAAAAGTCTTTGTAATGAAGAGACCAAGACTTGGGTAGCGAGCCTAGTCGGTCTTTGGACGATAGATCATAAATGACCCTACTGAAGTCCATCAAAAGAACAGTTAGTAAATCTGGGTGTGTCGTGGGTAGTTCCAGCTAGCTACCAACTGAAGAAGAGCAGAGTTAGCCCAGTAGTAATAGTCCTAACTTAAGTTGTAGGACATTGTTTTGAACTGATACAGGCGTGACACATTGTGGAATTTATCTAATCAACGCTTTAACGGCGAGGGAAAAGATGGTGCGGAAACCAGCATATCCAATAACCACATAAAATTAGAACATGCGACTGGTGTCTACGTTTTAAGCTCCGTTCTGCTACAAAACTAGAAAAGGCAAAAAATGCCATAGTAAGCCAATGCATAGAATAACCAAGAACTCGTCAAGGCATCCTTTGACAAAATGGCCTCATAACCGCCTCATTTTTCAAGTGTCTGCGGCATATATCACAAGTTCCAAACTTCTCATATTCTTGCAAACCATTAACTCATTACCATTAGTCGATGTCTCCCTAATGCCAACAGATCTCGATCATTGTCCACCCAAACTCCCTCCCATTCATATTGCTGACTGAGTATAAATCACAGTTGCTTGTTATAATGTCCACCGCCATTACACTGACATATAGTGTTAATTAGTCTTCGGATGTTTGACTTTGACCCTGTTGGGGGTTCTTGTGCTATATTCTAAGATAATTTAGTGTTGGCCATCACGCGACCACGTTGTTAGTTTAGTGGTGAGAAACGGGCCAAGTACAAGAAGAATTACTTTTCTGCTCGAAAGAATCGACCAATCGGGCAAAAAAATTAAACCACACGTTGTTTTTGCAGGGACCCCTTGTTTAATTTGTAATTCCATTAAATTCGAATTATTTGTTGCAATTATGCTATTGCTCTATACAAGCAAATAGACAGCAAAGCAAGCAGTAATAATAGGATACCGTTGCCATCCTTCTGCTACGTATCTCTAAAAATATAGTTGAGAAACAAGCCGTCCAAGAATTTTCCTTTCTAAATTCAACGTATAAAAGATACCGTTGGTAAATAAAGTTACTTTTATTAGGTTGATATAAAACACATTAACGACATGTGTGCACATTAATGTGACATATTACAGCACATTACATGTGGTATTGATTACAACTGATACGAACAGAGTGATAATACGGCCTTGCGATTTTTGCGCTCTTTTTCCCTAATAGTTACTGTTGCTCACTTAATAAACGAAACGTGTCTTGTGAGAGCAACTAGTGGAACTAAACGTTTCCAACCATCTTTCATAATATGCACAGCAAAAATGAAGGTGGAAATCACCAAAGTCTTCTCTAAGCCGACGGGCTTAGAGAAGACTTTGGTCTTCAAAGTTAAGAGTAAAAGAACAGGCTTCTTCAGGGTAAGGTCACTCCATCGTTTATTCAGACGAGACTTCAAACTGGGCTTGCTCTTAGCCCCAGTCTAATTCAGAAGTAAAAATGAGACCTTAGATGGAGCAAGTTCTAGAAGGAACTGAAACTCCTATGCTCCGAAGAACCACAGTATAAACTGTTTGACGCTGGCCTCCGACCGCATGGTGGTCTCGAGGCAGGCGCTCGAGGTTTGCTGTATACTGCTGCAGGTGTCTTAGGTTACCCTGTGATACCGTTACCCTGAGTAGACAGGTGGCAGGTGGATTCCACCAATCCCAAATTGTCGCTTATGTCTTGAAACGCCTAAGCCTAGAAAAGTCTCTTGAAAAATGTCCCAAATATATTTGCCAAATACCCGATTATAAGCTCGAGATCAAACAAACCACGATGCTATTCCCCGATCCTGAAAGTACCAAAAATCCGTATGCAAATGTTTGTCACATGTCTGTTCAGAATTCCTTTGTACTTAAATGTAAATTATAAAGGTATTAGCCCTCATCAAATAAAGTAACGCCTTTGTTTCACGCATAAATGAGTGACATTAATGAAAAGCTTTCAAATGTACTTGAAATCTTTTAGCAAACATTTGACTCATTCTTACTCAGTCATTTTATTTTGTCTGTAGGTAGCTATAAATTGAATCAGTAAAACTCTTCAAACAAATGACGTCTTCAGTTCAATTAAATCAAATGTTACGTAATTTATCAGTTCTCGAAAATACTGAAAGTATTTCAGCAAATTCTTGACTCATTTTTTTCTTTCTTTACACTGAAACCGAGTAACTTTACGCTATCAAGACAAACATTAATTCAACGAGCGATCTTACCGTTGACAGCCCCCAAAAATTCTCGGAATCCTTCAGCAAACATGTGACTCATGTCTTCTAAGAACGTCTGTAGCCTGTTGTTGTAATTTATAACAGTTGTTCAGACAGATCTTATACAACAGATAAGTGAGACATCGATGTAAAAATGCACGGGCTGTGAGAACTTAAAGGTGCATTGTTGTTATATTACAAAGCGCCTAGATTAGCGGTAAACATGACGCTTTGATTATTTTGCTTAGAATGGAGCTGATTAAGTTTATGAGAAATATGTACGTACTGCTTAAAATCCAACAGTCGTACATTTTTATACTCAGTGTAATTGGCATCGAAATGCGATATAATTCCATCAGTAATTTGTGCAAATGGCCTTATTCTTACGACTCCCTCTTCTTGAAAGATTACACCGCTCACATCTATGACAAATGCTTGCAGTTCGACCTCACGAAATGCCGCAGCTTCCTCCCTGCACCACAAACCCAGTTTAAACGACATGTCACAATATTATAAATGCGAAAGCTTTGCTATTATACTGCTCAGAAATAGTTTAAGTTAGGTAGAAATGTAGAATTGCAGGTTGGGTTATAATTCGTTGGTATTTGGCTAGACATTTTCAAGCGAATAAAATCCGATCATGGGCTTTTTTCATTCATCACTATCATCGGCAGATCTGTTTAACTCCTTGCTGGGTTTAGGCGTCTTCTCTTGTGCCACAACATCCTGAATCATCATGGCTTAACCAGGTTTTACTCGCGTTCTTCTGAATATCGTCCATCCTCCATCGATATCGTCCATCTAATATCTGGCCCTTGGTCTTTTTTTTTTTTTGCCTGGTATAATCATCCTATGAGTCCTCCTGGGCTGCCTTCATTATCATCTACCGCGTCTCGTTTACCATTTTCTCAGGACTTTTCATTAGAATTGGCAGTGGTACTTTACCCTTAACAGTTACATAAATAACTCATTGGACTATTGACGTAAATGGAGCTACAGTAAAAAAGTAATGAATATTCGCTTCTGATTATCGGATGTAATTTCGGTCAATGTTAACGAGTTCTATATTATGTAACAGTTCAATGTTAAAGCATTTATTTTCGAACGGAGCGACGAAACTGATTCTGTTGATTGAAGTTATCTGAAGGTAGAGAATGGTCACGGAAACAAATATTTTTAAGAAGCAAAACTCAGCAAAAAAAATTAATGGGAAAGATGTTTCTAAAATCTAAATATTGAAAATGTAGAATGCATTACATAATTTCTATTTTATACACAAGTGCCCAAAAAAGGTGAATGTTATAAGTTTTCCAAGATTCATGAATGGATTATCAATAATAATAGGTTCAATACACGAAGTTTTAACGAATCTAAATCACTGATTAGAAATACATAAGTGATGAATACTCTTGATCCTACTGATGAACGGCACTCTAGAGTTTCACCAAAGTTCAGATTAGATTGCAGAGTTAGATCTTAGACGAGCTAGACTTAGAGTTATAAGCAAACAGTGTAACGAGGAAATTGAACCTTGTAGACAGACTTAACACTGAGGAGATTAGCGAATATAGGTCAAAGGATCATACAAAAGAAATATACATTTCACATTTCTATGAGATTTATTCAGTCGAATGAGTAATAAATAAAGTAAATCTGCTTCCAGTTGGATAGGCTTGGACAATTCTCATTCCAATTGCTCTTTGTTCCCGAAATCCGTTGGAGAAAGGTCCAATAAGCTATTGTATTTGGGCATCGGTTTTGATTCACTGGTTCTGACAGTTAATTTTCTGTTAAGGTCGAGAATGTTATGAAAGGTGTGAAAAAAAAATATTTCAGTCTATGAGATTTTGTTTTTGCAATGACGCAACATAATTCTGAAATTCTTACTTAAGAAGCTAAAGTATAACCGGGAAAAAAAGGAATCCTGGGAAACCCAGGGGCCTTAGTCAAACAGCAGAAGTTAGCAGACGACAATCGTTATCGTTCATCAGTCACCAATACATTTTCAACTTTATACCCCAGCGCGTAAGTTGAAAATCAATTAAAAACTGCTAATTGATAACGAACGAAACAAACGAAAACTATCTGTGAACTTTAATAGATTTTCAACTTTACGCGCTGGGGTATAAAGTTGAAAATGTATTGGTGACTGATGAACGATAACGATTGTCGTTTACTGTCGTATGCTGTTTGACTTAGGCCCCAGATCACGGTCTATCCATATACTCACCCAAATCTGGAAAGCCAAGCGTCTAAAAGGTAACTTGTATATAGTTACTTTCGCATTTATAATATTAGTATGCATTATCAAGAATAACAAGCTACGAACTATCACTTTTACAGTGCCGGAACAAATCAAGGTTCTTTACGATGTCATTGACAACCTGACAGTATACATTAGTGAAGCTGAATTTTACCTTTAATCTACTTTGGACTACTATTAAACGGTTTTCGTTGTCTTCTAAAGTATTCGAGTTTTCTACATGAGTTTTTTTGTTCTTGACTTAGTCCTAAGTTCCAAGCTTATAAATGTCTAATTGTGTTTTTCTGTCTTTAACATCTGAATCAATATTAGCTGTCATTTTAGCAGCTGTATCACATTTGATATCAAGTTTCGATTCACCAAAACTAAACATAAAAACATTCTTAAAGCAATTTAATTTTAATCATAGTTTTTGTAGTAAAAAATAGCATGTTCTCCTTGACTCTTTAGCCCGTTTTTGTGAATGAACCGTCCATTGAAAGGGAAATTATCGACATACGGTATTCAGTGTCGCAGGCGCATTGCACAACTGGCTTGCGAAAACTGGCGCAGTGGCGACCTCTTTACGAATTTCGCTCGTATTATGTGAACGTGTAACTTGGATTTAGACAGTGTTTTGCACTGCACTGTAATTTTAGTTATACTGCGGATAATTTTGCTTTGGAGTGGTTTACTATGTTCGTGGACTGTCTGACTTGTCTTGTTATACTTTATTGTTCCGTTGGTTGAAAGTCGCACGTGCCCATACATCAAATCTGACCCACGTAGGGTGCTGTTAGCCTTGAATATTGTTACCTGTTTCGGTTAATGATAGCCTAGTAGCCAGTCACTCCTTTTTCGTTTTTGAGGTCGCTTTACAGCAACTTTTCGTCAACCTTTTCTGCTCAGTAGGCCTTAAGACGAAGACAATAAAGATTAATATAGATTTGCGTTATTAGACAGATGGATAGGACTATTGGTTGCGTTACAACATATTAAAAGTCGGAGCCAATAAATCTTCATATTTTTTGCGGCTGGATCTAGTATTCGTGACTCACATTGCTTGAAAAAATTGGCTGAGATGAGTAGGCGCAACCTAGCTCAACAATTATGACTGGATTCGTCATCCTTTGATTTGAATGTTTCTAATTCTAACAGCTTCGGTGTATTAGTATCATCTGACCTCATTTTCACTCTGATCACTTTTCTATCTTACTCTGTGAATTTGATTATAAACTGTTATTACATCATTGATTTCATCCGTTGTGGTGTTAATGGTAAACATCCCAATTCCTAATATACTGTTTATCTTGGCTAGCATTTTCCAAGCTTATTGGCATACTCCGGAAATTGGTATATAAACTGCATTGCTTTGAGCTTTGCAAACAAGAATATTTATACACAGTTTCTTCTTCTTTCTTTCTTGCTTTAAAATAAACCGTTCATCTTTAGAGACATTTTTTCCGCGAAAACTTTAACTGAATCGCTGACCGTGTAACAGCTTGCAAAGTAAGTAAGTGAAGAAAATGACGGCGGCCAAACACGCCGCCTTTTAGTTAGACCAAGCATAAAGTTTAACAACTCGTCCCCGCGTTAGCAACGAAGCTATAAAATGGCTGTACAGACTCAGACGTAGTAATTGCAGCGCTTTAAGCTTTATTTACGAGTGCTCGTATAGTGTCGCCAGATGTACAGTACTTTGTGAGAGTACTGCGGGATACGCTTCATAATGTGGAGACGTAGTTTGCAATAATGATGCAAATGCTTAAAGGTACGTTGCTTTTAAATCAGTTGATTTAAATGCATTACACGAAGTAGTCTAAGAACTAGATAAGATTTATTCTAACTCTGAGCGTAGACCTTCTAGTAAGATGGATTGCCTTTTAAGGGTTCCGCTTAAGGAACAAAGTCCCGTAATTTCATGACCTGATTCTGAATACAGCTGACTTGCGGAATACTATCGATGCGATACGACCCTCAACAACTTTGAACGCGGCCCTCTTTCCAGGCACTTAGCCAGCCCCACATTGCGGTACTTACAGAGTTTAGTACCGACAAATGTCGCTGTATTTCTATAAATTTGTGTTTACTTAAGTGACCGAGGCGCTGATGCCATAATTTATAATTATTTTTGTCACTAATGCATGCTTGGGAAATAAGATGACTCGCGTTTACAGACACCACAAAATCTACAGCAATTAGAGTATTTAAAGACATACCTTTCATTACTGGTTTACCGTCTTTGCAAATCCTTGCACCGTCAGTATTGAATATGACAGTGTAGCCAGCTCGCTGCATTTTGGATACGGACAGCAAATTGTACGGTACCTCAGGGCAGTACAGAACACCATCCAAACATCCTTGGACACCCATGTTGCTAGTAACCTGGAGTGTACCTCTTTTCATAGCTGAAATAAATTCACCATTTTTAGCAACTGACATTTTTAGTGGTATATCTAAAACAACAAAGTTGGTAAACAAGTCATCTCTGTTGATGATGTGATTCGAGGCGCCGGAATCCAGTATAAAGGTAACATTGTTATCATCATCTTGCGTTTCATGTTCGCCGGTCATGAAAGCAAATCCTGAGAACTCATTCGATGCCGATTGTTCATTTTGGCTTATCTTGACGGACTGTACTGTTCTCGGTCGGTCATTGTTTATATTATTGCCCTTTTTCTGGTTCCTTTGTTTTAAAAAGTAACAATCATTCCGTTTATGTCCTTTACGCCCGCAGTGATGACATTTTATGAACTTAGCGTTCTGTTTCCTGCGTTTTATATATTTATTTGACTGTTTGCTATCAAATTTTCTTTTGTTCGTCTTGTCATTGTTTTGCATTTCTATTTGCAACACTTTTTCACTCATTTCGCTGGACTCATTTTTCAACTTCACTTCATGGTCCAACAGCCGTGTTTTAACGAAGGCTAACGTTATGTTATCTTCTGATAACGTCTCGATCGCTGTAATGACTCCGTCATAAGTTGAGGGTAAAGTGAGTAGTAAATGAGCAACTTTATCGCTTTCTTCTAATTTCGCACCAGCAGCAAGTAGTTCAGTGATGAGATCATTGAATGTTGAAAAATGTTGTGTGAGCGACACTTCACTTTTTAATTTCAACGATAACAACTTTTCTCTTAGAGCCAACTGCGTCGCGATGCTCTTACGTTCGTACAATGCATCTAAACTTTTCAAAATATCTTTTGCCGAAACATCCTCTTTAGCGAAACCGAGATAAGAATCGGAAAGATATTCTATGATCGCACTTTTTGCAATTTTATTGTTTTTCTCCCAAGTTTCGTTGCCCGGTAAGGGATCTTCGTCGATAACTTTTATAATGTCTATTTCACTTAGCAACGCACGAATACGAAATTTCCATACACTGTACTTCTCACCATCGAATGGCTTGATACTTCTTTTAACCTTGGAATAGTCCATTTTTATTAACTGTCCAACTGCAGATTTTAAAACGATTGTCCAACACAGTAAATATTTCACTCGCGCACACCTGGGCCCATAACCTATTAATTTATTAGGTGATGGGGATAATATAAACTTCACTTTTAAGGTTAACTTCAATATACGACTTTTATTTTAACCTTTTATATTTGGAAGTAATATGACTAGTTCCTAGCACAGGAACGGGACGAATGAAATACTGAACGGAGGGCAGGCGTGTACTCATGAAAGGTTCTTTGTCTCAGAAATATAAACAAATTAATTTTTGCTGATTAGTTATTTCTAAGAAACTCAACAATGAAGCCATTTGCAGGATGTGAACGATTTTAGCCAGCCACCAAGTGTTTGTTTAACAACCAATTTTGTAATAGTTCATCCGCCCATGCAGTTTGATGACCTAACGTGGGTGGCGGGATTAACGACGATGAAGATTACTAGGTTTATATGTCTGTTTTGTAATCCTCGTAAACTTTTTTGACATTTTTAAAAGAAGCGGTCATAAGGTTAAAAGTAATACAGAAGTTGTAAAAGTTGTGAATGCTAAAATCACTATTGAAATGTCCGGAAAATTCGCGACTGTTCCTTTAAAGGTTTTTATAAAAGCAAGCATTTCGTGGAACGCTTTATTGTCGTGAAACTCTATTAGGGAAACGACCTTTGCGACACCGAGCTTTGGGGGAGTATCATAAGCAGGGTTGGTGACTACAACATCTTTAGAAATTGCCCATTTTTATTTTTCTACACAAACCGGTCCAAATAGAGGCTTCGAAACTCGACATTTAATAGCGAAAGTTTTGTATTTGATTTGCGAAATATTGATTTAAATATGAATACCGGTTTTAAATTTAAATTCACTGCCAATTTTATAAATTAAAATCACCAAACGGTGCTGGAGTTGACCCAAAAAACTTGGGCCATGATTGTATTTTTTGATAAGCTTCGGCAGTTGGCAGTGAGAAATCGATCTAGATTGGGCAACCCTAAATCTTACCTTTTATTCGGGTATAGAAGACATAATGTCAAGTATCACGAGTAAAGTCCATAAAGGGCGATGGAAACAATTTCTGATTGAAAAAGTAAAGATACTTTTTTATTAGATTTTCGTTCGTGGAAAAGCAATTTGTTTATCGCGTTTATTGCTGAAACAAGTTGAATATTCGCCCTGATTAGTTCTGAAAGCAATTTTATTGGACTTAATTTTGCTGGCGTCTTTTGACAAGGCTGTATTGGTTTTAGATTACGGGTTTTACTTTTAGAATCATGCCAAAGACGCAATTATTGGCTCGAAACAGGATAATTACTTTTGAAATCAAGTTAAGATATCCAGTCTGGGGGAAATCTATTTTTAGCGGTTCTCCACTTAAATCTTAAAGAGAAGTTATTCGTTCGATTAAATTGAACCTCTCGCCGACGATAAAAGATGGAGATGTTGGAAAATCAATCTCAAAGCTTTTAAAAATTGAGATATTCATAACCGCTTCTTCGGTTCTAACAAACTTTAGATTTGGACCAAGTAGTTTAACTCAGATCTCTCATTTTTAATTAAAGTATTCACTTCTGAAGGTGCCACGGCAAAGATCAGGGCCGATTTAATTTAGATTGCCATCGACGCTGGAAGATTAAATACTCCCATAACTTCAATTCAAATCTTAATCAGCCTTTTAATATTCCCACTAGAGGTCCAGAGTTTGCCGTAATCTACGACACGTCTTCATTACGGGTTCATATACCCAGCCAAAAACAGTTTAACATAAAGATAAGCTCCTACGTTTCATATAATTTTCGGCAATAATCCTGGAGCAAGACCACACAAAGGTAGAACTAACAAAGTATTGTGTGCGATATGACCGCAGAGACGTTTTGCACCGCACATTTTAATTAGCAACCCTCCTGTAATTCTCTTGAGTCTGGTAATTAAACCACAATTATAGAAACTTTAAAACTCATTATAAGTTTCGTGCATTTAGTTTAAAATTTCAGTGTAGTTCGGAAACATTATTTCATAAATTGGTTTTCGTTATTACTTCACCATCACTACTTTTGAAAAGGTTAATGAATACGTCGTCAGGAGAAGGCGTGACGGAGGCGTGACGTAAAACTAAAGTATATACTGCGAATATTCACATAAGAATTAGTTGTTTTTTTAATCTATCACTGTTATTCATTGTGCCCTCGCTTATTAAACCAAAACGATAAAATATAAGTAAGAACTTGTATTTTCGATTCACAACAAAAATCTCGGAACATGTCAAATTAACTATCTGCACTTGGCCTCGTGGTGGATCGTAGAGGCCTGTGTCCCATCAGTGGGAACTACTGAGTAAGTCTCGGTTATGACGCTCTCAGGCACCCATTGTTTGTCTCTCCAGATCTGATGCGGTTATAATTCTTAAGGTTTAACTTTATTACTTTTGTTGTTGTGTACTTGTGGCATATGTTATGTGTGATATGCGGCAGAGCGAAGTCTTACATTGGGCACCCACTGAAATGGCCTCATTAGTTCAGAAAGAACTCCTTAGTTCAGGTGCCATAACCTGCACTATGCGTAGCCTAAACTATTCCACATTCAGCACCTATTAATTTTTTTTCGACCAAAATCTTAGGATACAACTATCATTACACAACCCAGCAACAGCAGTTGATTAATGACCAGTAATTTAGGATGCAAGCCCACTGCCCACTTAGCAATTAGACCCAAGGATGTAGGACTTCGTTCATG
This sequence comes from Agrotis ipsilon, assembly GCA_028554685.1. Classification (NCBI taxonomy): domain Eukaryota; kingdom Metazoa; phylum Arthropoda; class Insecta; order Lepidoptera; family Noctuidae; genus Agrotis; species Agrotis ipsilon. Next base: position 17,508,877 of record CM052967.1, read on the forward strand.
CTAATTGCGGGTTACGTATCCTTACTTGCAAATACAAAACTGTGTTTCGTACTACCGCAGAAGTTTCAACAGAGGTTTTAAATGAGACCCTCTGTTTGTGCGAAGCTTTTATGCTTTTAAGGTTAACAAATAACGTTTAAAATGTCCTCCATCAAAACTACATTTTAGTCAAAAATTATTAATTATGTTATAAATTCGTAGATGAAATGAATTGCTAAGTAAATGTGATCAATGTGTAAAACAGCTGCTTAGCAATACTCCTACAGATTCAATTCATAAATGAATAATAGAAGAATACAAAGCCATTGGCTTGCTGGAAATGCACGAAGTGAATCAATAGGAATATTGCTTAGTGTGCTCAGTCTAGCAAGAAAAAAGGCTGAAAATGAAATTATCCTTTCGGTAGTAAAAAAATTATATGGATGCGAAAATTTAGGTTGAATACTAGCTGTGCCCGCGACTTCGTTCGCGTGGATGTCGGAAATTACCAATGTATTTTTTTGTGCGAAGCGTCGGGTAAAAAGGTCTCCCTCCAAAATCCCACCGTATCCCATCGTATCCCATCTTATCCCATCTTATCCCATCTTATCCCATCTTATCCCATCTTATCCCATCTTATCCCATCTTATCCCATCTTATCCCATCTTATCCCATCTTATCCCATCTTATCCCATCTTATCCCATCTTATCCCATCTTATCCCATCTTATCCCATCTTATCCCATCTTATCCCATCTTATCCCATCTTATCCCATCTTATCCCATCTTATCCCATCTTATCCCATCTTATCCCATCTTATCCCATCTTATCCCATCTTATCCCGTCCTGTTCCGTCCTGTCTCGTCCTGTCCCGTACTGTCCCGTCCTGTCCCGTCCAGTCCCGTCCTGTCCCGAGCTGTCCCGTCCTGTCCGTCCTGTCCCGTCCTGTCCCGCCCTGTCCCGTCCTCTCCCATCCTGTCCCGTCCTGTCCCGTCCTATCCTGTCCTGTCCCGTTCTGTCCCGTCCTGTCCCGTCCTGTCCCATCCTATCCCGTCCTATCCCGTCCTGTCCGTCCTGTCCCGTCCTGTCGCGTCCTATCCCATCCTATCCCATTCTATCCCATCCTATCCCATCCTATCCCATCCTATCCTATTCTATCCCATCCTATCCTATCCTATCCCATCCTATCATAATCATTAGATGAATTTTTATTTGAATATGTAGCAGAATCGAAGCTAGATCGCGCTATGAACTACGCGTCTTGGTGTGAACTGACCGTAATTTTACTTCTGAAACACTTTATATTCGAATAACTTTTGATAGACTGAACCGATTCCAATGAAACAAAAACTAAATTCCTCTCCAAGTTACGCTTAATCGTTGTGTATAAAAGTTATCTACATAAATTTCGTACATTTTACGTGATACCTGGACAAATAAACATACAAACAGACAAACAGACAAACAGACAAACAGACAAACAGACAAAAATTCTAAAAATGCTAGAAATGGGTTCTATTGGTTGTCCTTTAATACCCTGGCTAAATTTTTTGAGTTTTTTTTTAATGTACAAAAATAACTTTTCTACAGTTTTATTATATGTATAGATATAGATAACTTCAACAAAAATTCCGTCTTCAAGCAATCATTTTGAGATGGATATTCAGAAATGGACATTTCAAGGCTTCTTCATAGAATGGCTAGTCTGATATAGGTCTTAGGTTCATTCCCAAGGGGCTTAGTTTTATTCTATTAGTCTGGATTAGTGTTCGCTTGATGTTGCCAATAGGCTTTTGGAAGAGCCTGATATCATCAATGTATATGGGATTAGAGGGGCCTAGAGCATGGCATATAGAGGTCCAAGGATAGTACAGAAATAATATCGTGTGAAGCGAGAACGACGCCGTCTAGCGTCTTCGCATCTAACTTAAATTAAACGTTCACGGGAAAATAGACACTAAGGTATCCATATTTATTTTGTTGGAAAGTGTACCACGATACTATGCGGTTCAATTAGGAAGGAAAGTGTCAATGCCCCAAACTTTCAACTTATCATCATCATCTGCCTAGGCTTTACTCAACCAAATTTGGGTCGGCTTCCAGTCGAAGTAGCTTAATATTAGTATTTTACATCTAGAGACTGCTTATCGGACCTCCACAACCCAGTAACTGGGTAATACAATACCCCATGTTAAGGCTAGTTGTCAGACATTAGAGCTTCTGAATAACAGTATCGACTGTCAAGATCTACAAATGACAGCCGAAACCAACGGCTTTACGTGCATTCTGAGATAGATTTCAGATGGTCACCCATCCACACACCAACCTCGCAAGCTCCGCTTAACCTGGAAGATCGGCCTGTGCGGCTGTAATTACTTAACCACGAGATGTCATGATTATAGTGTTTATGTTTTATTTTTCAGATTAGTGGTGTCTCAGAACCAGAGGGCGCTGCACATAGTGTTCCCTCATCACTTCCTCGACTCACCTGAATGGTTCGGGGTCTCAACTGACGAGTTCTTTCAGGTAAGTCCTTTTTATGGTACACAACTTATTATCATTACAATTCGGAAGACATCGTGGGGAACTGGGGACACCGGCATGTCCTAGAAGGAAAAGTCCAAAGACATTGTGGCTTCCACGACGTCCACCTTGTGGATGACTTCTCCCTCTCTCAGAAGAGGCTGTCTCCCAGCTTTGAGATTCTCGGCAGATTATGTGACAACATGCATGTGACGTAAGTGATAGAAAAGAGAATAATAATTTGACAGGCCTGTCGGTCTAGTGGTTAGTGACTCTGACTGCTATGCCGGAGGTCGTGGGTTCGATTCCCACCCAGGAGAAATGTTTGTGTGATGAGCACGATCATTACAAATATGGAACGTCCAATCTATTTTTGAATCTCAAGGTCCCAAATTATCTGAATAAGATACAGTAGACCGCACCTGTCCTGCCCAATCAACCCCATTGCCACTTAACATAAGGTGTTAAAATACAAGCCATAAAACATAAAATAAATATTTCGATACAAAATACCAATTTGTCAGCCGTATCGTAACAATGTGAGCGTGCAGGACTACGGTTACCATTTCGAAAGAAGAGTTCGGATAAAATGCCTAGAGATAAGAATGGAAAAACTTTGGATATTTTTAGTTCTGTTTTTTCTTTCAGATTTTCTTTGTCTTTAACCCTTTTTTTACCACTATCTCGATGATAAGCGATAATAAGGTCGCTTTGCTTAAATCAGGAAAGGTTATTCCTGACCATCTTGGCTTCAAACTGACCGAGTATTATAGAAATGCTCTGTACTTGGAAATGCGTGAATAAAAGAAAAAGCTTAAACGAGTCTAAAAATCATATTTCCGGATAAATCTAAACGGGTGGTGACCCTACACAGGACCAGTTTACCGTATGTTTACTCATGTTTTTTGTTGATTCGTGTCGGATATTTGAGCACAGGCCGTTAACGTTGCTAATTAAAGTGTAAACTGATCCTATAGGCTGTTAACTGGCCCTACGTCCACACGGCTACACATCAAGTTATACAAAACCAGTATTAGCTGACCGTTTATTGTGTGTAAAAATCGTACAAAGCGAGGCCAAGACAAACTGGTTTCTGAATAGCTTGATGTATCGCCGTGTGTACAACCATGCACATTGCAATATAGGACTAATCAACCTTGTTTAACATGTAAGACCTTAACTAAGACTTTCTTAGACCCATTTTGATGGCGGTAAAGTAAACTTTAACCTCCTAAAACTTATTAAACTTCAAATTAGACTTTTATCTTCAACCACTTCTTATCTGAAAGCGGCTAGTGTCTTCTTATGACAGTAATAAAGTAACACAAGCATATTCAAGTGAAGCCGTTAGCAACACTTTTTTTTTTCTTTACTTGGTAAAATCATCAAAGGAGTCCTCCCACCACGGGCAGTGCGGGAGGGACTGTCATACTTGTAGTGCCATCCACGGTGTCCTTCAATAGCCCTTTATGTTCCGGGGTCACGGTGATGGAATAAGTCCCGCAACCCCGGCAGGTTTTGGCCCTCTGAGAGGGTGCCCCGTCATTATGCTGACGTTTTTGTGGCGCGCGCGGAAAACACGACGCGCCGTCGACCCGGCGCTAGCGACACTAGTGGAATATAGTAATAATCAGGTTATTTGAAGTTCCCAATGATAGGACAGAGGCCTCATTGAAAGAAGGGCGCTACCACGTAGGTCCTGTGCAGTGTGCCTGTTGGTAGACGTCATCCATTCCAAATTCGAAAATGAGCTTACCACCTTGCAAGTATCTAGTATTATTGCAAAAAAAAACCTACTAAGCACAGAAAGAAGGTGTAAATTCTGTGACTTTTATAAAACTAGTTCACTGCATGGCCACATTCCTCTACTTTATAAGTAAACTACTTTAAAAAGCCGCTAATCTCAACTGAAACTGGCCTCAAAACTTCCCGTGCTAAATATTGTGTAAACTCTTGCCAAAAGTTTGTCTTATCTGGTTAATATATGCAGTCAGGCGTTATTATAAAGAAAGCATTCACATTAATATGTTTTTTTTTTCGTAATATTATGCTATTCTGTCTCACTGCTAGGCCAAAAGGTTACTTAACTAACGGTCGTACCCACAGAGTACTTTTATATATGGTCGTACCCTAACGGGTACAACTTAAAAAGAATTACCTACCAAATTTTGTTAGGTTGCTTTAGTTCCGCAAAAAAAAAACATCTTTGCATGCTAAATGTCGCATCGCCGCCGCGCCGTCCGTCGCATACGCACTGATAAATATTCAGATCATCAGGCAATCTCTCTCTCTTCGACTGGCCTGTTGGTCTAGTGGTTAGTGATCCTGACTGCTATGCCGGGGACAAATGTTTGTGTGATGAGCACGATCATTTGTTCTGTGTCTGGGTGTAATTTATCTATAATATGTATTTAGAAATGTATACGTAACACAAGCTCTGCTTAGCTTGGGTTTAGATGGCGTTGTGGAATATTAACATGTTTTTTTTTTCATTATTTTAAGCTAATCTGTCTCACTGCTAGGCCAAGAGTTACCTATCACATTTTTTCGGGTTGCTTCAGTTCCGCAAAAAAAAAAATCATCTTTGCATGCTAAATGTCGCATCGCCCTCTGAAAAATATGCATTGCGAGGATCAGTTCATCAAGCAAACTAAATCTAGTGTCTCTCCATCAGAGTCTCACTCATGTGCTGTAGAGGAGAATCCTCCACTAGCCAGTGTCAAGACATCAGATGGCGTACCATAACGTCTTAAAGGCAGAGTATTTGTAGTGAGAAAGTGCTGAGAGCAGTGGTGGCCCAGTAGTATCGGTCCCGACTTACGAGTTGTAGGTCGGTAGACGCATTACTTTGTGTAATTTATTTCATCACAACTGCTCTCAAATCGGTGAAGGGAAGTGAGGAAACCGGCGTGTCCTAGAACCAAAAATTCACCAATACCAATCCGGACTAGGCCCGCGTGGTGGATTATGGCCCACTCCCTCTCTCAGAGAGGAGGCCTGTGTCCTATCAGTGGGAACATTATAGGCTGATGATGAGGATGATGATTTGTAGTGTGGGATCGAGACAGAGCTATACAAATCGACTAGCACCACCTCGTTCACCTTGTACGCCACTAAGGGATGCTGCGTCATCGAACATTCGAACCTAAGCATTTAACATGAAAATAATCCAGATGTATTCTTTTCATCTAAAGTTTGCTATATTTGGCGGATGAATAAAAAAGCCCCACTTTATAGCATGACGCTATTACGTCTAAATATGGCTCAGAACAATTTAATAGGTCCCTATTCGCGAAGTCGGTCAACGTATTATGTTTCTTTCGTTTAAAAGGTTTAATAGTTTTGAACCTAGCCAAGAATATCTTGGGTAGGATTGAATATGACGGCAGCTTGATTGTGCCTATTTCACCCACATTCCGCCATTTAAGTGTGTGTGGGAGGGTAGCCTTTCGAAAATTAAATGTATGATGATGGTTCTCATTTTTCTTTTATTTATGATAGGCTAGCATTTGGCTGATGGTAATCATTGATGTGGTCGACGGTGGAAAACGCTTGCCTAGAAGCAATTTTATTCATTTTTTACTTAAAGATTCCAAGGTTGTAGCTACCAGGAAATAGACTCTAGCAGGGAATCTACTCCTAAGCTGTGCTCAATTATTCAGTCATCTCATCATAAAAAATGCCAGCTTTCAGTTCGAAATATATTTAAAACCCCTCATTTTATCACAAAAACTCGACAATACTTTTTACACTATCTCCCCTAGCCAAAGGAAACGACATACTTTATGTAGTACGGAAGCGTCCTATTTCTATCCGATACAGGCTGTGTAAAATATATGTACTCAATATGAACATGTACGCATGGGTGTCGTAATCGTACGTAAGCACAGGTGGGTGTCTCTTACGACCTCTTTGTCCACCACGTGTTCTATACAGAAGGCTCATTTTGTTGCTAATTTGCAACATGCCATGCTCGTAACACTCCATTATACCCAAAACGTATTTTCCTAAGTTGATTATTATTTTTCTCCTCTCTACTATTTGTTGCGGGATTCAGGACAGTAAAATTCTCTCATTATCCGTGATTTCATCGATCTTCATTCTTTTGGCGTGTTTCTGGTGGTCGCCACTGTTGAATCTAGCTTTCAGGAATTGCAGTGGCATGGGAATAATGTGGTGGGATTGTAGTCCGAATGAGAACCGATGGAGGGAAATGTGAGGAATACTAGTTTGTCTTAGAGCCAAAAATCTAAAGTTTGTTATCAACCTTCACGTGTCCTGTAGGTACAATAGATCACGGCTTATTCTGTCCGTGAGAGTAGGCTAGTGTCCTGACTGGCTATTCTATTTGACCACTTCTGGTCAAAATAACTTTTTACAATAGTGTCCTATTTTGACTCCTTAACGCCATCACACTATTCGCATTTTTGGAACTATTGTTGTTTCACCAGTGCCCACACTTTCATTAAATCCGAATTGCTCGATCCAACCTTAGGATGGTATTCTCTAAGGATACAGGCTTGTGTCAGGGCAACTTTAGAATTATAATTTTATTGTAGTGGAGTTGCAACTGTAGTCTCGTCGACGAACACGATTTAGCGAACAGCATAGCTACTGTTAGTCCTATTTATAGGATTTCTCTTATTGCAAAGCGGCTTATTATCAGCAGAATCTTCAAAAGACATATCATTTTCGTAACTTGCCAATGAGCAATTTTGTGTGCACTGTTCAAACTGTACCTTCTTTGCATACATTTTGTTAATTTTAACCACCATCTGTTTATGCGGTATTGTGTGTAACAGCCATGATTTCACTCTCATTCAGCCGACTATTACCATAATATTCGTGGGTGTTTTGTTCTTACCAACAGAAAGTGAAGCCTTCTAAATTATACACGTTTATGAATGGTAGAGTTATAATTTAGTGTTCTGAGTTTCTCTCATGGGCTTAGAGAAACGTAACTGTACCTAGGTGTATATAAGGAATGATTGAATTATTACATCACTGTTTTCCCCAAAGGGTTATGCAGCAGTATGTATGGGGTATATGTAGAGTAGATGTCTTATAATTTTCAGCGAAAATATTCGACATTTCGACATATAACAAATAATTACTCACCCACAACAATTACTCGAGACGCGCCATGGCTGAAGTCCTGTAGAAAATTCTTGGTAGAGTCCGCTATCTCTATGTCATTACATGAAAATTGCATTAATAAAATGTAGTACCTCGAATTTTTCGCAGGTCATAAGGAGTTGTGGCGCGGACTCTACTACATTTTCAATGCAATTAATTAGATTTAATGACATAATAACGCCGTGTCAGGAAGACTTCAGACGACACGTAAATTTTCGTTCAACAATTTGAAGATAGGGATCTATGTCCGTTCCATACCACTTCCATTTTTAAATGATAAATGATATAAATGTTTTTTTTTTGAGAGGATTCTTTTGATGATTTTACCACGATAAAAAAAAATCCATGACATAAAGAGCGAAATTATTACTATCATTACCATTTCAGCCCTGAATAGCCGATTTAGGCCTCTTCCACTTCTGTCACACTTCACGGTCCGTCCATCCCTTGAGTCAGGTGATTCCTGCTACTTTTATTCCCAACATCTGCGTGCCGTTACTGAGAATTACTGGACTTAAAATCAAAATAACAAAAGTTAGCCGACTTTGGAATCTAACCCTGGATCTCAAGTAGCGTATAAATCTAGTAGACCTACGAAACAGTGAAGAAATTATTTTTCAACACACTTGCTCATAAAATGGCCCTAATTTCACCGCAATTAGGCACATAATGACACCTGTTATCAAACTGTGACTTTTTCTTTACTATTATTCACAAGTGAGTTATAGGTTTTTTTTTAAAGTGTCAACCAATTAAAAAAAAACCTATAACTCACTTGTGAATAATAGTAAAGAAAAAGTCACAGTTTGATACTGTTATCAAACTGTGACTTTTTCTTTGTTGTTGTTGTTTTTTTTTTTGTGTTGCTTTGTTTTTTTTTGTGTTGCTTTGTTTTTAAAAAAGTTTCGAAACAAAAAAGATCGTGTTCAATAGTAGATACAAATAAATTTTACCAACTGCACGTTAACTAATTGTTTCTCTAAACAAACTTTTTAATCATTAAATAAAATGGCTTTAAAAAAAAATACTAATATTATTTTCTTCACAAGTGTGTTGAAAAACGTCGTATGATACACGTGTGTATTGATGATTACCGTCCTCGGCTCTCTTAAGACCCTCACCTAACGGCTCGGGTCTCAATGGCGCCTCAGCGGTAATCACCAACATTACACACTTTTTTTTTTTTTTTTTTTTTTTTTTACGTGGTAAAATCATCAAATGAGACCTCCCACCCCGGGCAGGGCGAGAGGTACTGTCAGACTTGTACTGACTAAAATCCACGGTGTCCTTCAATAGCCCTTTATGTTCCGGGGTCACGGTGATGGTATAAGACCCGCGACCCCGGCAGGCTTTAGCCCTCTGAGAGGGGGCCTCGTCATTATGCTGACGCTCTTTGAGGCGCGCGTGGAACACGACGCGCCGTCGACCCGGGCATGGTCCATGGTCGGGCGGCGAGTTGCCCTTTACTCGCCGCCCGCATGCCCGCGCCTACGGTGGCCGGAGATCGTCTTGCGACGTCCGACGCCGTGGGCGTCCACCACCGCGGGTGGGGCGGAGGGAGGACCTTGTCCTCTCTCTCACGCGGCCCGCCTCCTCCTTCGCGAGCATGACTGCTTCGCAGAAGGAGGCGACCGCATCCCACTCCGTCTCGCCCCGCAGCATGGCCGCGACCAGTGCTGGGCGCGAGAGGTCTCCGCCTATCGCCGCCGTGAGGACACGTCGGTGCTCCGCCCAAGCGGGGCAATCCTGCACCGTATGCTCGACTGTGTCCTCCGGGCGATCTACGCAGTAACATTACACACTTGTACCATAATGTACTAAAGTCCCCGGGAATTCGGTGTAATGTAATGTATAGCGGTATTTAAAGTTTATGATTTATGAGACTTAGATGTAATGTAATGCCCGTACGCCTCAAGGGTTAAATGGAGTTCGCGAACATCAATATTTGGCTTCGTGTAGATCTAATTTAACTTGTCTAGAATTGCCTTAGGGCAGTAGACGGCGGGTTACTCTTAGGTATAATTACTCAAATAACTTTCTTCGTCTGCGCGAAGGTTGAACTATTTTTCATTGAGAATTATTTCAGTCTTTTTTTTAACATGGTAAGATCATCCAATGACTACTCCTACCCGATCTCAGCCTTAGATAATTTTGACTACGAATAACTCCGCGCGCCGTGCATTAAAAAAAAAGAATCGGTAATTTCGGGGAATAGGCATCGAGATATTCTTTATTGGCAACACTGCCCTAGGAAGCGTACTACCGGGATAAGAAGTAAAGTGCTGTCCTTATTCAGGTCATGGTCTATTCCTATTGTAATTTCAATCAGATGTTTGCTGCGCTGCGTGTCGCTGATTCGATACTCAAACAGAACAAATGTTTTTATTGCTTACAGGTAGTTGTTCTGGGTCGTTCAGTTTGTCTATGTTACTTTCAAATATTACACCCGCGCTGGAGAAATTCGTGTTTAGTTAAGTATGAATTTCTTAATTTTTCTGAACATCTTAATCCATTTTTCATTGTAACACGTAGGTCGCAATTACAACAAGTTACAAAGCTCCCATTCCTCGGAAGACCACAGATAAAACACAAGCAAGGACGTAAGACTGATGATCTAACGACGCAATATCACTTAGAAGGAACCACGACGATTTGTTCTTGTGCCCAGTCCTTTTCACCCGACTACGTGACGGCAAACACAGGCTTATGTTTCATGTATGTTAGTATGTAGGATTTTATACCCTTGAAGATGGTAGGGTGGATTTCAATAAATGAGGTGTCTATCGACTCGTCTAGACTTGGCTAAGATTTGTTAGTAAATGAAAACAAAATGGAAAATTATAGACCCGGTGGGATCGCCCCGGCTTGTTGTAATGCTGTAGCTAGTGAGTTCGATCCCAGGCAAGCGCAACACTTTCTGTAGTTTATTTCGTATCTGCTGTTTTCCGTTTTGGTGAAGAAAAACATCGTGAGGAAACCGGCATGTCCTAGAACGTAAAAAATCGAAGACATGATACGTACTACACCCGCGTGGTGAATTAAGGCCCGTTAGCATCGCACAAGGAGGTGTGCCTGTATCTCAGCATTGGGAACATTATAGGCCATTGTGATGATTTTGAGACGTCATAATATAATTATAATCATCATCATCATTCTCCTGCCTTTTTACTAGATTATATGTGGTCGGCACGGCGCGGCATGTCTGCTTTTTAAGAACGCTATAAGTATCTAAAATTAAAAATAGTACCATTATGTACCTGGGAAATATAATAAATAATAAATATAATAAATAATAAATATAATATACCTATAATTAAAGGGCAGCGAGCAATTCGAGGTCAACTAAAAATAACACAGTCATGAAAGGTTGAAAAAAAATATTTGAAGATAATAAAACACCTCCGTATCGTCACTTTTAATAGAAGTGGAAAATTCAATTCTGGCTCGTTTTGTTAACAGCACAGCCTAGTTTAAACGATCCGTTTTGCCAGCTCAAGTGCTTGTTTCAAGCACGACGTTACCGCTTTTCGGATCCACTTACTGCCAGACACGCTAACGTAAAATCTGGGCTGTACTACTTTTGTATGTGGTTTGTACCTATGTATGGTAACCGACATAAGGGAGAATGGAGTTATGTAAACGGCTTTGAGTCATGGGTTTTCACAATATCGTTTGTAGGATGAAGGTAATACTGCAGTCTTTGGGATTTCGAGTAATCGATGTCAGTTATAAGTATTTTATGCTTTTCACAAAGAACAAGGACAAATCGTACTTTAAAAGAGATCTGTAAATACAGCTGAACCTAAAAATTTGTTTTCTAAGGAGCGGAGAAGATCTCATCTCAGCATAAAGGTATGAGGTCGAGTTTTCGTCAAAAGACAAAGCCAGTCAAAAGACGAAATTTGGATTTTAACCAAAGCAATGCCATTCCATTTTATTTTTTTGCAATGAACTTTCCTGGTGTACAAGCACAAGACTCGTCGACTTCTTTACTTCTCCTCACAGCTCCATTTATCTTCCTTTTAATGGGGTTCTAAGCCTTACAGTTCCTTCATGATAATTAATTTATTTTTACCACATTTCATTGCAGGTGTCAATAATGGCGATGGAAGAGTCTCGTGTGCTGGTGTGGCACCGCGACAAGCTGAAGCTGTCCATCATGTCGGATGCCTTCCTTCAAGCCGTGTTCGACCACATACTTGGCCGAGACGTGGTGCATAAACTTATGCAGGTAATGTGTTTTTTTTTGTTAATTATCTTGGTAAGTTAGGTCAAGAAAAATTCATAAATGAAATAGAAAATACGAGTATACTAGATTGTTTCATGGATTTTATCAATAACTTCGCGGGGGCGTTACGGGCGTCGTAAAATTTTTCACTTAATTCTCGTAATGAAAGTGTAAATTTTCTCTCGTTTACACGTTTTCCCGTTTCTAAATAAGGTTGTAAGATCCATATCCAATAACATTTTTTATTAATGATTAAATCGCATTTTATTGAGAATTAATTATGTAAATATCAAATAAAAAGTCTCTTAATTGCCTGATCCTTGTTTCCACTTTTAATTCGAGTTTTTTTCTTATTGTGGTTTTTCCAATTTAACAACTACTCAAAACTATTTTAATTTATTTATTGGTATTTTATGGAACCTACTATCAATTTACAAAATCAAATAGCCACTAAACAAAATTACGTAAGCCATAAAAACTGGACTTTATGCCCCGTGCTCATCGTAAATAATGCCACTAGTGTATTATTATAAATTCATAACCCAGCACTATGCCGAAATTATTTATTCATACTACTAGGCTGAGTTTTGTGAACACCGAAAACTAGTGACCGACCCATATTTGAGCCTAGATGCATTTACGTTCTAAACTAAACATTGGCTATCGTTACAAGTTTATTTTGATTTCTCTTGGGACCTTTTGTGTATTCGAAAATATATCGGCAGATCTAACTGCAGGGTAAATTGTGTCACGTACAGTTGACATTCGATTTCATTTTTTGACAATATTAACATTGCGTTTTTATCCGACTCCGACAAAGTTCAAAATTAAAAAAGAACGTTTGGCAGTTTACGGTGTATTCATTAATTCTTCAACTACTGAGCTGATGGTGTTATGTGTGTGTGACATAGGCACAACAACCCCGGCTTATCTTATTATTTCGTTCGATGTGTTTCACACTTTACAGAAATATTTTTATAGCGCGTGTGAAGCCGCAGGCCGAAGCTAAGTAAGAAGAACTAATAAGTCTGACTCTATAATACCTACCATAACAAACAAAAAAGAATTTTAATTGCCTTTTTTATTTATTTGTGTTAAGATTTAAACTATTTTTTATACTTAAAACTTTATTAAGGCGACATTTGAAGTTGTGTAAAACAACGCATGAAAAATTTACTTCAAGATCTTTCCCAATAAGATTGAAAGTGTGTTACGCAATTCAAGTCTTTTTCACTCTATTCAATTTGTTTCAAGGAGTTCTAAACGATTTGCAGGTTTTCCTTTCGGTCGTGTACAGAATACAAAATCAGCAGTACAAACTTTTGTAAAGAAAGTTTCTAAGGCTTTCTCAGTGGCTTTTTTTTTTCGTTCTTTTATTTGATTCTGGTTAACAAACTGTTGTTTGAATTTTTTTCAAACCAGTAAAGTTGATCAACATGTTAATTAAATGTATTAATGTTGTATTATTATCAATGAATCAAATAAAAGGTTTCTTTAGCGTATAAAATGAAACGATTTCCAGCTAACGGAAATTGCCAAATGAAAGATGAAACGGTCCAAAAACTAATTATTATAAAATGCCTAACTACAAATTTTCAGGTGAGCGAAACGATGGCAGTCTCCAACGGCCACCTGCCGAACAGTTACGAGGAAGGCGAAGATAAGCCGATGTTGGTGGTGAAGAAGGCCGGTGATGGACCTGGCATCACCGCCTTGTTGAACAGACAGTTGCAAGGTATGTGATGCTTGTCTGTGGTCCTTGTTTTGAGGAGGAACAGGGTATTGAGCATTTGATTTTGTAAAATAATTTTAATGTTGAAAATATTGGAGAAAAAATGCTGGGACAGAAATGCGCATTGTACTTTAAAATTATAAAAAGGACACTGGCCCAAAACTATCAGTATAAGGTATGAATAAAAACTTTGAGAAATATTTACAGAATTGAATACTCTTGAATTTAAACAACTTTTACAATTAATGACTTAATTCTGTTAAAAGTTCCACTTATAAAAATAAAATTTAAAATTATCAATATGAGTGGAACATTGATAACCTATCGGAGTTTTTAAATTATTTTTTTAATCGAATACTGTTATAAATTAATTTAAATTATTTATAGAATAGTATTTGACCTTAGTAGTGTCCTAACAAAAAAATAATTTGCAATTCTATTATTATTCAATATTATCTGAATACCAAAACAAATGCTCAAATCTTTCATACATTATGCATGATTATAATCATAGCTAGAGTAGGAGATTATTGTCTGAGGTAGAATTATCATCATTTTAAATATTTCTCGAGGTCTTTACACACTATCGTTTGTGAAAAAACAAAAAAAAAAACTATATTTGACCGTTTGTGAAACAACGTGAATATTTGAACAAGAAAAGTATACGACATCAATTATATGATTTCCGTGAACGTGAAAAATTTATGCCTAATTTAAAAATTTGCTTTGAAAAATTGTATATGCTCTAAGTTCACCTTTACTAGGTTGAACCAAAAAATTTAAGACATGTAATATTGAACTTCAAACTGCATTTTTTCTCATACAGAGAAGGCCTTAGTCGCAGTTGTGAGAAATCATAGGCTGATTATAATTTTTTGAATTGTAAAGTGTTGCCTATTTCTAAGGTATTTGTAAAAAAAGAATTGCTCGAGCACTAAATTCTCCTTCTAGATGTCAAATACCATTGAAATAACTTTTAAATATTCGGCTAGTACTACAAAATGTGGTACTACTAAGCAGTAGCCTAAAAAAATATTTTCTTAAATGGGCTATGCAACAGTGTAACAAGAAAAATATTTAATTTAGATTCGCTATATGCTTTCATTTCCACCACTTTTGGTTCGGCTTTATTGGTGCAAGACAAAGGCCGAATCACTTCACATAGTCAACGTTCATCTGGCTCATGCCATTCTGTGTTCGACTGCCTTATTCCCAAATGTAATTCGATTTTACCGTCCGATTATGCCAAATAATGCTGACGTTGAAAATTGTTAGGCTATTACCGTCATAAAAATACAATGTAAGTTCCAATCAATACTGATGCATAATAACACCTTTAAAAGACTTTGAAAACTTAAATGCTGGTCATTTTGTCATTATAATTCAATAACAGTTTCAATCGGTATCGATTTTCGACGTCCGAACGATAGTGTGTAATGTTACCTTTTCTAAAGATCCCATTATTGGTCGTTGTGTATTTAATTTAATGTTACTTACATTACTTTGGTATGTCTGCTTTTGTGTATGCTTTGTTTGGTTTTTTAAGTATTTTGTCGTTGGCATTATTGACTGTCAGTTGTTTTTGTGCGGAAGGGTTGTGTTCCCTGTCTATTTCATTTTCGATGTTTTGCGAATGTGCCTCTCAAATGCAGACATACTTAGGTATTTAATTGATGTTAGCTAATTAATAGGCGTACGTGGAGTCCCTTTATAGTTTATTGTCATGCTAGTTCCGATTTTATAGTCATCACGAACCATACGTTTCCTAATTTTGCACTGTCTTAGTAAAATATCTATTATTACGTGATACAGTTTCATAAAGGTACACCTTCTAAAGACAGTAATTTAAAGCATAGACAAACCGTTACGGACACATTGCAAAAAAGATACAATTTTTTCCACTACTGGTAAGTAAATATTGATACTTACACACACAACACAACACACTTTGGTTTAAAGAAAAGATATCAACAAAAATATCTTTCCTGCATTACCTGTTGGATAGTGACAAAATATCTACAATCGGGTAAGGTTACCGGTATAACTTAACCGATGGAATATTGAGTTCAGTATTCACAGTTAAATTAAAAAAAAATGTTTACAATATACCATTTTCTCAGATGTTTAGTTACTGAGTTACCTTTACGAAACTGTACCGCGAGTTGACTAAAGGGGACTATACGTAACGCGTCCGTCTGGTGTTGTGGTTGTGCCGTGTCGATGACGTGTGGCGTGTACGTGGTGTGCGACTGTGACGTCACAGGCGAACACGCGCCGCTGCTGCGGGCGCCGCACGCGCATTCCTGCTGACTGCTGACGTCGAGACCTGACAAGACAGCTTATGTCCTTTACCTGTCCTCACTTTTATGCTTCACGATTGCTCGCTTTTGCATAAACTTGTCCGGATTTTTATGTATCTGAAATTGGCTTGGAATTTTCTTGTAAAAAATGTTTGCTATTTAGCATTTTTTATTGGAGGCAAGCGTAGTAGACAGCAACGAGATCAAATATCGTTTGAGCAAGACATATTTTAGGTAATCTCAGTTTTCAACGTTAATTAAATTAAATGTAAAAAAAAAACATGCATGTTTCGTAATACTCAACACCCAAAATTGATAAACAAAAATAAACTGTTAAAATGATTTGGTTATGGCAAAACAATGTCTTAAACAAAAGTCTGCATAATATCGTGAAGCGTAAAATAATCCTTTTCCATATTACTCACTCCTATTAACCACATAATTATCCTTTTCATACAATACTAGACAGAACAGTTTGAAGTGATTGATGAAATATTTTAAAGCCAAAACCATAAATATAACACAAGCCAAAACACGGATAGAAACATGAGAATTTTGCGTTAGAGCTTGTACGGACGTAGACTTTGCATTCGCAAAATTCGCAAATAATCTTACCAGTGTTAACAAAAATGTATTTTATCTGACATAGCTACGTAACCACATTATCATATTTATATAGATTTCATCAATTACTCCTTTCTGTACAAAAACACAGTATTGTAACTTAACAATCCATATCTACATAACATATCTCTACATGTATTAAATGTGTGTATTACACACACCGGCAAAATTAGGGGAACGCTAAAAAAAAAGTCGCATTTTTGTCAAATATTTCGTGATTCCGTCATTGTTTACATTTTTTAGGTTCCTACCTACCCCTGATAAAACACGTCATTAGATCACATTATTGAAGGTTTTAAGCAGTCGCACAGAAATTATACGCTTTTAAGTTTTTTATGTATCAGCACTTTTGATGGTTTTGTTTGAAAGTTCATTTATGCTGTTAATTTTTGCCCTAGCTAATGTTGTGGTGTCTGTATGGTGAATTTACATTGCATCGCATACAAAATGAGTGATTTGGCGGTAATAGAAGTCGCTAAAGCTGTGACAATGACCAAGGAAGGTCATTACTACCGCTCAGTTAGTCGAACATTAGGTGAATTAATATCCATGATCCAAACTCATATGCAATGGTGTAGACAGATTGGATCTTATGTAAAGAGACTCAGACAAGGCAAAAATCGCGCAACGAGTCCCACAGAATACCATTTTATAAAAATGCAAACTCTGAAAAATCGTCCCCTAAGGCTGTTCAGGCCTTAAATTTCCTTGAATAAGTGCACGACGTGCCTGTTAGTGATAAAAAAATGAGAAAAAGGTTAGATGAAGTTGTTTTGAAGTCCAACGCGCCAGAACAAGCTCCAAATTTTGTTGTAGATCATCGCAATGCAAGATTAGCGTTTGCTCGTCAGCAAAAAGATTAGTCCTATGAATGGAGTCGAGTTTTATTATTTAATTAAAGCCGTTTTTGTTTAAATTTAATCAATGGGACTAAAAGGATGTGGAGATATCGAGGAGAACTTTTGAATCACGCAAATTTTATCAATACAGTGTCATACATTGGACGATATGTTATGGTGTGCGGAGGCTTATCTTTGACAGCTCACACAGCTTTAATTATCAAACATGGCGGTTCTCTGACTGCACTCAGGTATGAAACAGAGATCTAAAAATCCTATGTAATGTTTTTTGTCTCATTCATAGGCCCAGATTTTGTTTTTGGGTCTAAACAGCCACAAGAGAGCGATTTTTCAGAGTTTGCATTCTTATTAAAATGTAGTCTGTGGGACTCGTTGCGCGATTTTTGATTTGTCTGAGTCTCTGTACATAAGATCCAATCTGTCTGTACCATTGCACATGAGTTTGGATCATGGATATTAATTCACCCAATGTTCGACTAACTGAGCGGCAGTAATGAACTTCCTTGATCATTGTCACAGCTTTAGAGACTTCTGTTACAGCTAAATCACTCATTTTGTATGCAATACAATGTAAACTCACACATACAGACACCACAACATTAACTAGGGCAAAAATTAACTGCAAAAACGAACTTTCAGAACAAAAACACTCAAAAGTGCTGACTGCCTAAAAACACTTAAGTGGGTATAATTTCTGTTGGACTATTAAAACCTGTCAATAAGTGATCTAATGCCGTGTATTATCAGGGTAGGAACCTAAAAAATGTAAACACTGATCGAATCAACGAAAGATTGGACAAAAATGCGACCTTTTTTTAGTGTTCCCCTAATTTTGCCGGTGTGTGTATTATATAAAATGTATACTTTTGTGGTTTTGCGCTGTGGCTTTAGGGCTTGTTCATTATCAAAAGGGCAATTCATTACCATAAATATCCATGCCAGATTATAATTAGTGAGCACTACAAAAAAAAAGCTGAAAGTCATTCTTACTCAATTTGATGGGTTATTCCCAGTCTTCTTTATTATGTTTTCGCCAATTTTTCGTACAAAAGTTGTCTTAATGTTGCCTTTAGAAACATAATCTGGTGTGGAATTCGTGTCGATTGCTAGTAAAATCATATCAATCTTGATAATTATATTTGCTATATATTAAAAAATATGGTATTAATATTGCTTTTGATACATAATAATTATATAAAATGTAATTATGGCACCTCATGGGCTGAAACGGTATGAAAATTATAATATGGTATATTTTGTGTTCGCTTAATAACATGAATGTTTGAAATAATAAGCTTAGTAGAGAGAAAACATTAAAAAATATATGTTTAAGTATATAATATTCGCATGTGTAGCCCTGTGTTTGAGTATTAAGTGTGTAACTAGTCTTATATTTCGCTCATATTGTCTCTCTTATAAGTATTTTTATAATAATATGATATTATTTGGTGCATGTGATTTAACTTTTACAGGTCGGGATACTGGCATTTTCTCTTCTAATTGTTCCACTGTCCTTTAAAATAAAATGAAATATCACAACTCAATATGGAGCTTATACAAAAGCGCCCATTGTCCTTTCAATAACAACTTTAATAAATGTTAACGTACTAATAAAAACGTTGACATGACCTTTCAATTATTTATTGGTCAATGTTTACAAGCATTGAACTCAATCTTTTAACCTACAGATTGAAAAAAATATTTAAAAGGTTTTTCTTACGTTATAACATTCACAATTACAAAATAAGTGGAATTATGTTTCTAGATCCCGACCTACTACTGTATGCTTTAATAATAGTTGTTACCTTTACCCGCTAAGTGTATTTAGTATATGTAAGTCATATATTAGTCGTATAAGCGCTAACACTCCCGTAGTCCCATCCCGTGTCCGAACTCCCAGAGCATGTTTGGAAGATCGACTCTTGAAGGTAATATATTTTTGTTTTATGTTATTTGTTTCACCTTCATCTCATAAATATGTGTTTCAAGGCAAAAATCTATAGAAATTACTTAGCTCGTACTTTGGCTCAGCATTTTTCCTGAGTATTTCTTGCAATTATTCTCCTACTGATCGGCACTTGTAATAGCCGGTAAACCGGGCCACACTAACGGTATTTCCCGTTGATTTTCGCGATAAATGATTTAAAGCGTCGATTAACGCGATAATAAACGTCATTTCCCGTTCATTTGGCCCTAGTGTAGGTAATTGAAAGCATAGCAACTTAAATTGTATTAATGATGTAATCTGACCAATTTCGAGTATTTTTGTTGATTGCTCCAGCTCCGGTTAAGTTGTCAGTCGGGTGCTCGCATATGTCTTATGTGGCCAATCTTCTTTGTGAAGATCTTCGCACATTGCGAGCATGTGAGCGAGCACACCATCGGTTGTGTGGTTCTAGTTAAATAATTTATGAAATTATTAAAAAGTTTAAATTACAGTTAAAGTTTAATGTTTAAAGTTAAATCTATTAATTGATTAATCGATTTATTATGTAATTGGTGGATTAATTAAATTATTTCTGGTATCGTTACGAAGGCGGTGATGCAAGATACAGACAGTTGTATGTCTAAGTACGAGCTAAGTAATGTTAATAGATCTTGGTCTAAGTTTTTATCTGGTCTTTAGATACGTTAAATGAAATACTCATAGAAACACATATTTTCACTTTAAAAAGTACTTTGTTTGAAGCGTTATGTATTTGAAGACCTTATAAAGACATAATCATTCCAAAAAAAATTAATTTCATCAATATTTGTTGCCTGATTCCTAACTCACATTTACAAAACATTGAAATGATTGTTTGAAAACTAAATGCCTTGTTGGCTGTTGCTTTTTATTGTAGCTTTAAGCCACACTTTACCAAGTAAAAAATACTGTAAGAGATATTGAACATGCTGTTGAATTTACAACCTTCGACTTAGCGACTAAAGTTGAAATTTCAACAGGGCTTAAAACTGCAATAAAATAATAAATGTCACATTTTGCTAGTTTACATCCACACAACACGCATTGCTTGCGAAACGTTGCGCTTTTGTTTGTTATACATAACTACCAAATATTGTCAACATACAATGCAGTCTGAAATGTACTTTATCAACTAGGAATACAGCTTATTTTTGTGTAATATATTTCTCAGCTGAAAACGAAAAATAGCAACACTGAAATTGATCTGTCATATCAAGTGTTGCTATCAACAGTGATGGAAATAATCATTTAGATATATTCAAAGTAAATTTCAGACTCAAACCTGTTTTTTTTATATTTTGAACTGGCAACACAGTCAGTGTTTATGTTCTGTGTAACGTCTAACAGTCGTCGACACGCGCACAACACGGTGAAACGTGGAGTTTAAAGCTTGTGTGTATGTCAGCTAGATTTGTGAGGTGGAATTTATTTTCTGGGGTAGGTACTACCTACCTACTGAAATATGCACAAAATACTGATGTCACTTATAAAATATTGGACATTTGTATTTTGCACGCACTACACTCTCGTTTACACATTACGGCTTTCTTTTTGTATTAATTGCCAGTTTTATCTTCGGAAACTGAACGCGATCAGCTTCTATGAAGCGAGTTTATCAGCTGTCAGTGTAATCTTTATCATGTTCTATCGTCACTGACATATATAAAAAAGGTTCTGAGCCTCTACCATGAGTTGTCATTACGATACTCAATCATCGATATCGACCGCGTTTGACGGTTTCATTGGCCAGCTCCAAGGTTGTATGAACTCTCAACCAATAAGAGCGCCAAACGCGGTCGATGCGTATGATCGAGTATCGTAATGACAACTCATGGTATTGGTACTGTAAGTTGACCTACAATGACGTCTTAAAACGTGAATAGTTCCGCTCAGGGAACGAGATGGCGCTAGGCGACTTGTATAGATCTGTCTCTTTCCCACAGCCTAACTACTCACGCTTTAAAATGTCATGGTAGGCCATCTGATAGCTAGATAAATTCACCTAATGTTCTAAAACTTGATTTTACAGAATATTAGTCCTAATGTGTAAACGACTTACCATTTTTCAGAATATTGATGTACAATTTTCTCATATTCAACAGCGACCGATCCTAACGCGTGGCGCCTCGGCCGAATAGAAGAAGCCGACCACGAGACGCCCGTGTGAGGCCGCGCCTTGCACGTAGCGGTGCGCCCGCGCATCAAGCGCGCGCGTCGCTAGTGCAACTCTATCACCCACACAATAAGGTTCAACTCAGACTGAGCCGGCCGACAGACCCGGCTACCTCAATAACGAACTCTATGTTTAAAATGTAGGATACAAAGTCGAACGTTCATATCGTATATTACATGTAGATCTTATTACAGGAAGTAAGTTGTGTGAAGTGCTATGTAGCTTGAGCTGTAAGATTGAAAGTTGCGTGAGTCGATGTTGTTGGTTAAAAATGATCGATTCGATAGTCGGTTTTGTGCTTTAAGTACTATCACTTACGAATTATAGTCCAATAATTCGATTTTAGTGATTTAAACAGTTCAGACAAAATAATCGACTAAAGATTTCATTGGGGCATCGTATACTTGAAAAATCGACTAAATTACGACAAGATGATGGTTTGATGAAATCTTTTTCTCTACATAATAATTTAAGCATAATAATTCCAACGATTAATCGACTAATTCGACTATTGAATCGATCGAAATCCTATTTAACTTTGTACACGTTGGAGAACATCGTTTCTTTGAGCTTTTATATTAAACTATAACGACAAAGTAAACTGGTTTACCGACATGTAAACAAAGATGTATTAAGGTAAACCTTACAAAAATGATCTGAAACGAAATAGCACATTGAAAAAAGACTAGAATCATTATTTTGTGTATACTATTTATGTAGATAGACATAATATAACTAAATATTGAATCGATATGGCGTCGTATTGTCCCCAATAAAGTAAATAAACGAGATGTTATATTTAAATAAATGTTTTGTGTAAATACATTATAGGATGATATGATATTGTATAAAGATTGAGGAAAATTGTGTGTACAAAATATGTATTCTATTCTATTAGTAGTCTTGGCCATGATGTGGAAGAGAATTTTAATAATTACATGCCTTTTAAATTTCACAGTTTTATTAACTCGGTAGTTTCGAAGCTAAACATATCTATAGGCTATCTTATATTTATCTGTTAGACTATTTTTCACTGCCAAACTATTATCAACATTGTCCTTATTGAAATAGTATTCAAAATCAATTGTCACCATGACTAATTCCTGAAGAGCATCGGAGCGACTACATTCATATTATATGAGTGTATGTTTATTAATTTTGGATATTGTTTCAATAAGGATAGTGTCGATAATCGTTTGACGATGAAAAATACTATGAACTGCGCTCCGCTGTAAGTGAGCCGGCCCTATAACTATACAAGTTGGAAGGGGTATTGAAACACAAGTTGCCCTTGTAACAGCAACCAATATTTTTTTAATATTTTGTCCCAACTCTTGGGCAAAGGTCCCCAATCATCCTATTTTTAGAAACAAAACATATTTTTTTTTAATGCTGGTTCATAAAAAATACGGTCATAATGTATAGACCATTTTTTTAATAGCTGTTACATTATCTTCACTGGAGTACAGTTATTTACTCAATTCAAAGAGCTTGTATGTGGCGAATTGTACCGATGCCATGAGTTGTCATTACGATACTCGATTATCGATATCGACCGCTTTTGGCGCTCTCATTGGCCCGCTCCAAGGTTGTATGAACTCTCAACCAATGAGAGCGGTATACGCGATCGATGTCGATGATCGAGTATCGTAATGACAACTCATGGTATGGGTACTGTAGACTGCCCCAATTTGTCTAATTAATACATTTTCAACTTTATCACGATAACAGAAGGTCTATTTTCGATTGGGGTTTGACTGGTTGAGGTAGGTACGGTTGATGTGCTGGCTTTTGTTTTTTCTATACTAGATTGTGGGTTGATGTCCCTTCCACCTTGTATTTATGCTGTTTTCTGTAGTTGACTTTTAGTTTATTCTCTGTAGAAGTATTTATGTAAGAGTTTATCTTCGTGAGGTGATTACGAGTGCAGGTCACTCTTATCAAGTAACATTGTGCAAATTAATGCATAATTTTATTATTGTTGTATCATATTTGTTTCTCGCTTGTGTGTAGGTATTTTTTTTTTGATAATTACGTAATTAGAGTGCAAGATAAGTTTAGTAGTTTTTCAAAGATTTTTGGGTTTTTTACTTCCTACCTAATTTCGACGTAGCTCGACAGTGTTATGTTTTTTTAAAGAAACATATCTTGTAATTCAGAGCTCAACACTTCTTAAAATGTCTGCTATAAAACTGTGATTTTTTCAAGGGAATGATACTGAAAGGACTCCTGTAATAATATCTTCCATCCTGTCAAACTTCGCAAGTTATCTTTCGATGAAACACGCCACTTACTAATAATGTACCTGAAAATCATTTGTTGTAAAGAAACTTGTCGAGTGGACAATAAAGAGTTTAAAGCCGCTGGAAGCGCTGCACAAACATATTTAAATAGTTTGATTATTTATTATCAGATTATATGAAAAGTAGTATTTAGAACCTGCAGCTATTTCAGCGGCTTTACACGAATACTTTCCTAATAAAAAACGACGTACTATCATTGAACTTTGTAAGTCAAATTAAACAAGCAGGCCTTAAGTAAATGCAATAGAATGTTACCATAGAGTTGCAAAACTGTCTAAAAGATCATTTTCAATCTTATTTCATATAAGAATAAGGTCGAAAATATTGTAAACCTATTTAGAGTTTAGCAGTTTTGCGCGTAAATTATATCTTATAATAATCACGAAATAGGGAATGACCACGTTACTGAAATAATATATTGAATTATTGAGCTGATTGTAAAATAATGTAACTGTACAAATTGTTGGTGGTTACCAAACAATGCACACTACTGTAAGAAGTCTGGACACATAAATTAGTTGTTTATTTCTTGATGCAATAAGTGCAGTTTGTAAAAGATACTGGTTGGCTGTGACTCGCAAGTTGGCGTGGTGAAAACTTTGCGTCAGATGAAATGGTGAACCATCTTTGGATGTTGTTTTTTTTCTACAGATTACATTGCTATTGAAGAACTAATGAAATGATTTTTCAATAACTTTATGATTCAAAACATTTTGAATATAATTTCTGTACTAAGGTTCGCCTATAATAGAGCAAGGGTTGGAAGATGATGGATCAATTTATAATGCTTAGTTTATTTATTTTCTAGATTCTAGTACGTTAGTTTTTATCATAATACGTCTTATTACACAGCTGTACGTTAATCTCTCCAATAAACAGCTGGCACTGAAGCGTTCGAATTACACCCTTTTTTCTAGACGTTACAAGCACAATATCGAAATTCAGATTTCAACAATGGATTTTTCCGGTTTTCATCATGTCGACTTGCGAGAGGCGATCGTTCCTCGCAATTCTGTCGTAAAGTCGCAACGAATCGAATTGTTCGACACTTTCACTTCTGCTATCGCCATTCAACTGTGCAATTGTACTTTATTTAGTTAGGTAACATTTTAACTTTGATTGTACTGACGAAGTTATTGATATTTATTTTTTGTGATGTCTTCCTCTAAATATGATATTATTCAAAATTACAAATTTTGTTATTGGAATTGATTTAAATAATATATTTAATTTGACTAGATTGCCAGCAAATGATCACTTGCAGACAGCCGGTATGAAGGTGCCCTATTCTTGTATGTAAATGTATATGACATGGCAGCTGTATGATTGTGTATAGTGATGTATAAAAACATTCCGAAATTTTCATCTTTGGCTATTGGAATTATGATTAAAAGTATATTTAAGAGTCAGAAGCACTGCCAATGCAATTTGATTGCTTGTTTTGCAGTCACTGCGTTATATTTTGTAATTAAGGATCTCATTTTGTTTTGTATAACGATTTTGATTTGTCTTGATAAATGCGGAGCACATTTTTAAGTTTGTTTTCTGTGGACAAACCACTTTGTTATGGTTGGTATCAGGACAAACGTGATTGTTCACATACTTGCCTTGTGTCTGTGTATGTGCACCCGGTGTGTTAGTATGCCTTAACGAATTGCCATTTGTGATGATTGTAAATTATGAATGTGTTGTATGATTAATTGTATTGAAATCATCTTAGTACATGTTGAGACAAATAGAGATTAAAGAATAAAGTAACAAATTGTGTAAAAAAAATTGTTTTATTTTTGTTTGTGTATAATTTTTGGTGCTTTATTTAAAAGATTACGAAATATTAAGTAGTACGGAAACTAAACACTCAATAAAATGCCACACGGACTGATCCTAGATTTATTAATAAATTAATCCTCATTATCACAAAGCACTATGAGTCGTCAAACGTCATCCTGCCGACTCCATGTTGTTTAATATACCTTCTGTACTGCTTATATTTATTATTCTCTGCTAAAGCCTTCTTTGCTTCTTCATCTTTTATTTCTTTCCAAACTTTGAAGTTTTCTTTGATCCAAAGTTCTTCATCTAAGAATTCTTGTCTTTCTGCATCTTCTAGTGCATTGAACTGATGCTGTCCAAGTTTCATGTATTTTCTGATTAAATATAACTTCTCCTCTTCACCATATGGTCTCTTCATAATGGTGAAATTCCAAAACCACCTTAGATACCAATAAATATAATATGCAATAGTGTATGGTAAGATGATCAGTTGCACCCACAAAATGTCAACTATTTCTGGCTTAGCATAGGCACCTTTGATGTCCATGTTCTCTTCAATAACCTTTCGTATCAAACGATCTTGTTCCACTTTCTGTTCGGCTTTAGATTTCTTCATACCTTTATTTTTAGACTGAACTTCTTTCATTTCAGTTTTGGCTAATTCTAGAGCTTTATTTCTATACTTTGGCACTGTCATGAAGTATTTGATAGCGGTGTCGTATTTAGACCACGCGCTATAATACTGGATGATCGATATAATGGAAATAGTGACGGCTATCACAATTCGCACGTCGACTTTCGGCGCCATACGGCGTCTGTAATACCTGTAGTAGTGAGCGTAATACTCCTGAGGGTTGTCCAACATGTAATCATAGTCGGAACGCTCTTCATCATCGCGCAAAATTTCGTATGCAGTCGCTATTTCCTTGAATTTTTCTTCTGCTTCTTTTTTGGTTTCGGGTGTTCTGTGTAAATCAGGATGAAACCTCTTAGCCAGTTGTCTGTAACTTCTAGCAATTTCATTCTTTGTTGCTTCTCTTGTAACTCCTAAAACTTCGTAACAATTTTCCTTTCCACAATAAATACCTTCGAGAAGGTGATCTGCTGACGAGACCACTGCAATCTGCCATGTTGCACAGAGAAGAATGAAATAGTTGTATTTTAACGTCATTTTTATTTTAACACATAATCTTAGTTATAAATGCAGTTATTTGTGACTAGCACTTAATATTAATTTAAATAAAACTTCGATTTTTTTTTAAATTACTACGCTACACGATTGATTGTCAATTTGACAATAGCGATTAGCGATGACCGAAATTAACTGTCAACGTCACGGCAACGTCAGCTTATTTTATGTAGGAAAAAATATTTTTCTTTATGGCAATACCAAAATATTACAAAATCGTAAATCTCGTTCGTAATAATAAGCTGATTATAGTTACACATTGACATTTCTCATAATTTATTTAATATGAAGCTTATATTTAAAAGCCAGACCTATGTTTATCTAGAACCTGTCTGTATTGCAAACCAAAAAAACGAATGACATTGTCAAAATCAAAATTATTATTGACAAAATGTCAGTTGAGTTTTTATGTCAAGTCAAGTGTCACACGTGTTTGATTATATTTCTTGTGTTGTTGAAACTCCAAATAAATAAAGAAAATGATAGAAAACGCCCGTAGATAATTTCTCGGAAAACCTATTTTTGTATTTAACGGGACAATCAAAAGATGTAAGAAGCCTTTTAGTGAAGAAACACAACGAGAACTTACAAACTCACGGTGACTTCAGTTTCCCTAATTTGCTGAAATCTTGGCACGAATATATAATTTGTGATCAAGTTGTTGACAAAGAAAACGCTACATTATTACAAGTAATTAATAAACAGTGCTCAGATATAGTAGAGGAATCTGAAAAGTGGAATTTGTCAGTGAGCAAAGCGAAAGATGAAAAAGGTCGGATTTATTTGTTTTTGGAAAGACCTCGAGGTATTCGCGTCGGTTTATCAGAGGCATTGAGAAATAATGCGTTGTTATCACAAAAGATACGCGAAAGAACATCAGATGTTCAGTTAGACCCTATTTGTGAGGAGCAGTGTGACCTAACCTCATTACGTACGAAGTATGTTTGTAACGTAGTGAAAAACTTGTGTGCGCTATGTAAAGTGAACGCTCCCATATTCGTCACATCCAAATCTACAAGCAGACGTGAAGGAAATCATAGAGTTCTCTGTGGGACAGTGCTCAATTCTAAATCAGGAGCTAAGGAAACTAACATTACTGCAGATGATTATATTAGGTAATAGTAACTATTTTAGTTAATAATATCTCAAATTCAATTCAATACAAGCTCTATTCAAAACTTGATTTCCATTTGCTTACTTAAAAAAAAAACCATAGACATTTGATTCATTTTTTTTTTCCAATTCCAGGATAAGACAAGATGAAATGACCCTCATAGCCCAACACAAGTATGGTGTAAGAGTATCAACAGATTCAACATGGAAGGACTTCATAGCACATTTGGGAGAATCTGCCGGCTGCATTTGAGTTACTGCAGACAAAACCCAGTGGGGCAGTCAAAATTAACTTTGATTGCTCTGCTGGTTCTAGTAAAGGTGAATATTATTTTAAAAATAGACTGTAGAAGTATTTAATTGGAATTTGTAGACACAAGAGGTTGGGGAAAGATGTAGAGGAGGTCTTTTGCTCAGCTGTTGGATAGCATGCAAATAAAATAAATAGATACTATTGTCTGATTAAATATCTAATTAAATCTTGTCCTTGTATTGTCAGTAAAAAAATAGGTCATTTAGATATTGATTACCACACTACCTTTTCCCATGAACCCATAGACCAAAAATGCAGAACAACTTACAACTTTTTTTAGCCTCTCTTAGACAAATTATGCCTCCACTCCTGCTATCACCAACTCCTATCTTAACATATAAAATTAATTAATACTCGACCAATAGCCAACTATAAAATGAATAAAGTCTAGATCATTCAACCCAAGCTGCATTTTAATTCCATATGACCTTGTGTCAACAATCATTGCTACATGGACTAATAAAATATCCATTACATTTGGTTACAGGTGCATCATTCATTCTGTACAATTGTGCTCGTCTGGAAACCATTATAAGGACATACAATGACAAAGTCAGTGATGGGACATACCCAGAGTTGCCGCAATTTGATGATGTTGATTTTTCTTTACTTACAAAAGAGGTAAGTTGTCGAAATTTATGTTTTATTTAATTTGGATGTTGGTAAATAGAAATATGATACAAAAAAGGGAGGAAGCTTATAATCAGCATTGTGTAGAAAAAAGCTGCCAATAAATAAAATAGCAGTATTTTATTTATTGGCATATTTTAATCCCTTATGCTTATGTAGTTATTGATAGGGTTGCCATATGTTTGAATGAGAACCTACAGAGTTTTCAAGTAAAAAACATATTAAAAGCCCTCCCAGCCTCCATTTCATAAAAATATGGCTTTAGCAATAGGGAAATACCTACCAGATAGAAAATGGATTTAATGCAAAAATTATTTGAAAACTTCTAGAAGAGTGTTCTTAAAGACATGGTATGCTAATAACTAAATTAATTTTATTATCATGAGAACAAGAGTAATAATGCTATCTAGATTATTTAATACTAGTTATACAATCCAAGTAATTTGAAAATTTTGTCTGAATCTTTGTAAGATTAATGAATGAGACAATAAAATTAATAGTCTTAATAAAATGTTAGACAGAACATAATCCTACCTAGATAACATGGAGTATCTATTCTCCATGCCTGAGACATCCAATAATGAATAAGTAACCATAGACAAAGTAGTTAATCAACCTTTTTTTTTCAGGATGAATGGCATTTGATATTCAACTACATTCTTGGTTTACCACCACTTTTAAGCCAATGTGTGGATGTGAACAGTCAGACATGTGAATTCAGACCACATCTTATATGTAGTTTCCTATGTTCCATGGTCAGAATCATCAGCCAATATTATAGAAAGACAAGAATCTTGGTGGTAAGTACAAATCAATAGAAAAAGCATGCCTAGGTAGAAGAAAATTTTCAATATTTAGTTGCTTTGTTATTATTTCTGTAGAGGTATTTAGTACACAAAAAGTTTGTGCATCAAAACAATATGCAAGAAATTCTGGTTATTCCATTATAGTTTTTGTGCACAAAATTAATTGTTATTGGTAGTAAATGTCAGGGCTATTTTCAATAGGCATGGGCTAATCATAGACCATAATAAAATCTGCACAAATGAAAACACGTCAATAACTAACTTATTTGTTATGTTATACCTATGCAATGCGATTTCGAATTGCATTCTAATAAAATTGAGCAAGCTATTCCTCTTTCCAGGAGCCCAGAAAACATCTGCTTCCAGTTATTTACGCTAGGATTCACATGCTGCAAATATTAAACGAAACACTCAAGACATGTCTGAACATTTTAAATATTAAAAGTGTTTCCCAAATGTGAATCAGAATTTTTTATTGCTCCGTATTTAAGAATTCAAATTACCCTATTAGACTACATTTTAGTCATGCAAATAAAATTCTTAAATGCAAGTTTAATTTTCGGCGCGTATCAAACGCTAAAAAACTTTATTTCCCATAGAACCGACGGCGAACTTTCGTGTTATTACATTGATTTACTGTTGAGCGGCCTCTATGCCGTGAGTGCACTTCAGTGCGAAGCCGACATGCATTACAAATTATTCAAGAAAATAAAAGTTCCTCAATATCCAACTACACTACAAAGAGCGCATAGAAAAAAAAATGTTTTGTTTGGAAACACAAAGTTCACGTGATTGACCCAGGTATTTTATTGTGGGCATTGCTGCTTCGCGATTGGCTCACCGAGCGGGGCACGAGCGCTGCCGACAAATCACGAACCGCTTACACGGTCGCGCGTCCCGAGTCGCCTAGTGTGTTTTTGACATCGGTAAAAGCGGTCGTGAACTTCGGAGCGCATAGATATTTTTATTTATAGTTTAAATCGAATCAAGTCGCTTTGCGTTTGTGAATACCTGTGCTCAACCGGGATACAATAAATATGAGTATTGCTGCTCTGATCCAAGCTGCTGAATACATCGAAAGGCGCGATAGAGGTGATTTGGATTTTCTTTGTTTGAATTGTCAATCGAGTGCAACTACACGCACACGTCAACATGGCTCCCGTCTATTTTTGCCGTGCTATAATCAGCTGATTTTGACGGAATGGCAGTGTACTTTGTTGCAGAAGCTGAGCACGGATACGCGTCGAGTTTACCGGCCTACGAAGAGTCTCGCTCGGGCGGCAGGCGGCCGAAGACCAAGAAATCGCAGGGCAGCAGGTGAGTGGCGGCCGGTGTAGTGCTAGTGCAGTGATAATGTGAGATCAGTGGTGTTATGATGTGAAGTGTCGGCGTGTCGTACAATAAGTATGTTTTCTGTTCCAGGACGACTCATAACGAGTTGGAAAAAAACAGGTGAGTGTTTATATTTTTATTGATAACGATGAACCCGGGTGTTATGCGGTGCGCCGGTGGCGGGTGCCGGCGCGGGTTATCGCGTGGCGCAGTGACCTTGGCAGCGTCTAGTCGGCAAGGGAAAGAGTGCATGATCGTAATGAGACGCGGGTGGGGCGGATGACGCTCGTAACCCATTTGGCAGCAGTGCCACGGCCGGCAGGGCGCTGGCTGCCGTTACGTCACGTTGATCTTCCTCGTCATCACCCTACCTGTAGGTCGCTGCGTGTTTACGCGCCGTGTTTGGTTAGGCCGAAGGCCCGGCTAGCCGCTAGCTCCAAAGGAGGACGATTTGCGAAACAAAGCCTCTCTACGTGTCATACTACTTCGCCTACAAAGTTGTTTACTCGCGTTGAATAGGAATTTAGAACCGGTAACTTGTGAGCTAGGCAACAGGCAGTAATTCTCGTTTCATTAAAGTAACAAACATGCCCAGGTTCAGAACCGTTTCGTTTTATCCCCAAGCTTACGACTAATCCACATTTGCAATAATAAACGTGGACCATTTGATGTTCAGTAGAATAGTGATCACGACAGACCCTCGGCTCGGAGAATAATAGAAAATTGATTGTAAAAGGCCTTATCAATTTTAGAATTATGAAAGTGGTGAAAGTACAGTCAGCATAATAAAATAGTAACGTTATTCATCGGTCCCTAATGGAGGGGAATGTGCCTATTTGCCTAAGTTAAAGGTCGCTTTCATCATTGAATTTGTTATCGTTGCGAGAGGTAATAGGGCGGGGACACTGATTATTTAATTTATGGCTCGTTAGAAATAGTAATTCGATTGAACGATTTTATTTGACGAGTTAAACTGTAAATGCCAAAGCCTTTGACAGCTGGTAATACAATAAAAATCATGTTTTAGTAACACGTCTATTAAAATATACAGATTTTAATCTGAAGACCTGTCAATTGCCTGGTAGCAATTGATAGGCAGCTATTAAGCCCATTCGTCAACTCAATATCATTTTTTGCTACCATCTTGTAACAAAAAAATTGTGATACGTCGCGTAACTAGAGAAGCGGCGATTAGTTCCACTAAAACAGTTTTTGCGCGTCTCGGTGTTTGTCATAAATTCACATTTCATACGTGAAAACCTTTCTCTAAAAGTAAACCGTTTGTAACGTAATAATTCACGTTGGCAACCGTTTCGTATCTCCAGTACTGTTATTTGTTCTTGTGACTACGAATAAACGCAAGTTTCTATGTTTATTTTGTATAAATAGCATCAAGTAATTGAAACTATGTGAGGCCATATCTCGAGTGGCCCACAGCACGCATCAGTCCATAAAACTGTTCTCCACTTTGATATTAGAAACTATTTATTCTAGTTGGTTGCAGTAATTGATAACACAAAAAACCTCGTTTGTATTTAATCGTGTTAACAATTAACTGTTCAACAGTGTTTTATTATGCGCTCGTTGTAATAATTATTCTATAAACGTATTCATGTAGGTAGAATATCTCCATAGCAACTGTTACTTTCGATCCTATGTTTTCATCTTGTATTCTTTTTGTATAAGAACGAAAAAGGAAATAATAGTACTACATGTGATTCTGACGAATGTGGGGCGTTGTCTGCGTAAGGTTGGAGAGATTTCGAACTAGCTATTCATAAAATCGTCTGTATTCTTCACTAGGGAGATACTCTTTTGTCCAATCTTAGAAAACCTGTTTTTCAAAGCCAAAGGAAGGTTATTTTTTTTCTTAAAACATTATCGAAGTCTCTGAAACATTTTGGTCTAATATGAATCTCATTAGGTATTTCATTAATTTAGTTCTATTTTAAGTGCCGTCGTATTCTAATTCCGTATTTTAACCCAAACAGTTCAAGTTACAAAGTCGACAGACTAATTTCATCAAGAAATTTTCACGTAAAATGAAATTTAATTTCGAAACTGTTCGCTTTTCTTTCATTATTATGTATCTAAACAAGATTATGTAATTTCTAATTGTGTCTTACCTATTTGAGTCAAATATTTGTTGTTAAACGCGGATTGGCTAACGAGAAACAAAATTGAAAAGACGTCCATTTTTTGGGAGTTTTATTGAAAAACTGAGGTCTATTTCACGTATTTTTATGATTTCTTCATTTTTGGCAAAGATTGTCGCTGAAATAGTCAACCTTCAAATAATATAAAAGGCCCGTCCCTCAGTGCATCCTAGCCCTCCTGGTCATAGGCCTTTCCTCAGCTGAGCCACACCCCGTCAAACCAGAAAATCGTCTCATTGTGGATGAAGAAACGAGTCGTGTGCTAACGAACGAACAGATTCTTTAACCTCAAGGAAAAAACATGGACAGGATAGCTAGACTTTGTACTAGTCACGAGCTCTTATTGTACGTTATCAAAATTCTAAAGCGATTTTCTTCTGGAATGTCGTATTATGTATTGGTACAGACCATGCAATTGAATAACTTTTTCTATGAGAGTAACATCAGTTGCGTTGTTATTTGTCCTACAAAAAGCTGATTTCTGAAACATGGTATGTTACTTAACTGCTCCCAGGATCTGTCTCTTCATATTCCAAGATTTAAACGAGACGCATATGATACAGTCACTTCAAAAGCTCTATGGTTAGCTGTAGAAGAGGCTGTATCCATAGACACGCAAAGAATTCTACAGCCACACTATAGTCTATTCTCTAGGAAGACATAACATAGGCTTGTTTTAACACAGATATAAACATGCTTTGATCACTTACGTAGCGAGAGGTAGGTCCGTTTTGTTCGACCATTGTTCTAATTCTAGTAATAGGCCGATCGTGTGACGTGCCTTGATTTACTGCCTATGGTTCTAGCTACAACTGCTAATGGTATCTTATTAGTGTGTATGCTTAATGGCAGTGTCTGTTTGTATATAATTTCATGTTCTGCGAGGCGAGTGATGTGATGGAAATTGTTGGCCGTTATGAGACCTTGTTGCCAAGTTGCTAAGGATGCAATTTGGACGAAGTTTTTTTATGACACGTGGTTATTATAAAATTGAAAACAATCAAGTAATTTCAATTTGAAATTATAAACCACAAATTAATCCGTAATCGTTGCTGTTAATTATGATTGAATACTTGTTAATGAAATAGATAATGAGTTGCATATACCTAGATGACTTATTTAATCAACTTTCGCTCGACCTAGGCTGAGTCATCGATATTCTAATACATTGAAATATTGATAACAGACGAAATGACACCAAAAATAGTAATTCAAAAAGAAAATATCCAGTCATTTGAAGAAGATAAAAAATGGAGCAATAAGTACAGTAATTGTCTTAGCATGTTTAAACGAACTCAAATATCTTGAATACCTTCAATTTCCGTGGTTTCAACATTATTCGATATTAGTTTAACCCCAAACCAGTAACGAAAGCTCTTACTTAGATTTAATTAGTGGCAGACTGGTTCACGCAAATAGGCTTAGCAT
Organism: Agrotis ipsilon; assembly: GCA_028554685.1. Classification (NCBI taxonomy): domain Eukaryota; kingdom Metazoa; phylum Arthropoda; class Insecta; order Lepidoptera; family Noctuidae; genus Agrotis; species Agrotis ipsilon. The sequence continues at coordinate 17,543,441 of CM052967.1, forward strand.
AATAACCAATTTCTCTTTAGTACCCTAAGATTGTGATAATAAATTGAGTTTGTAATACGTGTGCGAAATACCTAGTTTTACTGTAATTTTAGCGATTGTTAAGGAAGCATACAAGTGAATTAATATATGAAAGTTAACTTCAGTCAGTCTGTCTCTAACCTTTTCATAGCTAAGCTACAGAACCAATTCTTAGGACAAATGAATTTTCTGTTTTCAATGAGAGGCTCACTTTGACCACCATCTCTCCTAATGGTAACGACGATATATTACTAGACTCCGCATGCACGATCTAAGGAACAAAACTATTCTGGTCAACTGCTGAGGTACTAACTTCGTAAGCGAGGGACGGGTAATGCGCAGGATGGGGGGAAACCTTGAGAAGGACTGTACCCTAGCCGAGTTTTTTGGGTAAAACTGGAATTGACAATTAATTGAATTCAAGGGAAAAATTAGTTCCTTCTTCGCAGACCAGAGGCGCGCTGTTCAAGTTTTTCATACAAGAAACGGTGTAAATACTTGAAAGTAAAATAGTGAAAATTCGTGCTAGGGTACAGGTCACTTCTTAGCAAGCGTGCTTCACCATCGACCACATCATCGTACTGATTACTGTTGACTTAAACATATTTCCACTTCTAAGCTATCAAAAGTATTGGCAAAAGCCTTGTACGTAAGGGGTTTACCGGGAATTTGGATGAAACAAGACCTTCAACTTTCGAGTAAACGAAGCCAACTAGCAACATCTATTGAACATAACCTTTGTTAAACGTCTCTCCAAAATAGATAATGTTAGACAAATTGGTCTTACAAGTTCAACACCGTCGCCAGACTCCATATTTGTTTTCTTGCCTTGAAAGGACACTTGCTTTTGGCACCGACACCGCACCAGATTTGTCAATTTCAATAAGATTAATCGGCACGTTACTAACACGAAGTCTAGCGATAAAAACATGGCCACCATTGCCATCAGTAATGTGCGTTACATCCCCTATTTCAATACTTTCGGAAAAGGTTTCCGAGTACATCCGTTCCGCACTTTTCTTATAACGCTTTAGGTAAGATGTAAGCGTGATTGATGGACAGTTACATTACATAAACGCCCCATTGTATGATCAAAATATTTTTTTTCTCCAAGGAGGCTTTATGCACGAAGCGACGCCTTTTTCACGTTACTTTCTCTTTAAATAACTCCCCACTTAGCGTTTCGCTTAGGAAATTGACTTCACCTGAACGTGGATACCAGTGTTGTGTGGTTTAGGCTCGTTACAAGTGCTGTCTTTCGTAATATTCTTCAAAGGGTTTATTTCCTTGCTTATTATGAAAGTATGATTGCAGTACTTTATTAGTAATTTCAATGATAGTTAATTTTGCTGACATAAAGCAGTAGACTGCCGACTCTAATGATTTGTATTTGTTTCATACTGGTTCTATTGAATGGGATAATGTCTACAGTTATTTATTGTTAGTGCCATTTGATTAATAGTTAACTTGTAACGTTGGTGCACAGTATACACAGTTAATATTCACTAAATAACATTCACGTCTACATATTTAACATGGCTGCAATAAAATGTCATGCAGTTTCCAACGCTCCATCTCGGTTACCGTTTACTCTTTCAATGCTAATGTGTTCATCAATCCACTCACGCGCAGGCATAAAACGATCATAAAACGCGCGCATTTCAGATTAGATATATTCACACGTTGTACCGCCGAATCGCTTGGATAGCCACACTTGTAGGTACTCGTGTACATAATACATCGTGTTTACATAATGTTTTGGTGACGTAGCGCGGTGCGGAGCGGAGACAGCGGCTCTGCGCCCGCGCAACCACTGTAATTTTCCAATAAAACGAAGTTAACTATACTTTATCATGTATTTGCACACACAAATTGCAAATCGTTTGTTGCTAACCGACATTATGTATATGTTGTTTGTTATTCTGTCTGCATACATATTTAGAGTTCGACTGATAGAAAACAGCTAATTTATGCAATGACAATTAAAGGTTACAGAAAATAATCAGTGAAGTCATTCAATCGTTATTGAAATTGTAAATTCGATCCAAAAATTGAATAACAAAGTGATGCCTCAAAGATCTTTAATTTATTTACCTAAATATTTCGCAAAAGACGTAATAAAAGAAAAAACAACTAAGTGTCTATGACTAATGCTGCAACAGAGAAAATACTACACGTGTTTTCATTATAGTTCGATGGTTTTCTACATACTTTTAAGAGACAATAAAGTCTACAATGTTGGAATAACGACCGAAACCAATCACATGGCACTATTAAATCGCATTTTTTGTATTTTTCGAGATATTTCCGGGATCGTAGGGGGAAAAGAATGCATTGCTTGTATCCTGGTAGCCACGTATTATCTTATTGAGGAAAATTGCCGACAGTGGCGTTATTAGGCGATGATTTAGCGACGTGGCTTCAGTTATGCAAGGGGATATGGTGCTATTATTGTTAGACGTGCCTTAAGCGTTTTCTGGGAAGCCGTGTCGGTTTTAGGTGTGTAAGCGCACGAAGTCCGTTGTGTTTTCACTGGAAACTAAAACGAATCATTTTGGTGATGTCGAAATGTGGAGGTGTCGTTTATAAATACTTTTTGATTCAATTTTTTGATGAAACATTTATCCTCACTGGTTATTTACCTATTACACGTACAAATATCATTTGCTTTGAGTTAATAGTTTTCAGGGCGTGTTTTTAAATGTAATCTGCCTTGTACAGTCCTCTTCGTTAATGGTAATAAACGTATCTACATCAATATGAACGATATCATCATTATAAATCAACTTGGGCTCATCCAGGGCTGCATATAGGCCTCCAACTAATCTGAGTTCCACATCCATCTATCTTCCTGCAATCTTGATGACATCGTCAACCCAATTGGCTTTTGGGCGGCCCTGGTTTCTTCAGCAGAACCTTGGCCACCATTTGGTTAAAACCTTACTCCTTCTGCCATCTCTGCGTCTAGCCCGATGCCTTGCCCAACTCCACATGAGGCGTATCGCCCTATCCCCGTTATGGACTTTCGTGCGACGACGGATTTCGGTGTTACGCACTCAATCTAGTATGGTAATTCCGAGCATGCCTCGGTACATAGCCCTTTGTACAACTAGTAATCTATTCAGTCTCCAAATAGTACGTACTTCACACAAAATAGAAAAAAAAAGTAGAACAGCCGACATCTGCAAGCACGTCTGTTATTAGAACGAAGATGCGACATGCATACGTAATTATCGACACAATCTGATGCAAATTTTCCATACAACAATAAGTGCGCAAATATCACAATACCAATCTACACATTTATACTTTACGTGCGAAGTAAAGGAACAGGGTGTAAGTATTGATTCATTTAATCAACGAATGGCAGTTTTACTCCAGATGGCAAAAGAAACCCAGAATAGAAAACAGGTTTCAGATTTTCAGACACTACCTCTAGTTTTCATATTATGAGTGAGCCTTTGATGACACAATCAATTAAACCATTCCCGGAAATCTCACAGGACTCCGAGATGGAATTTACATTGATTTGTATAAGTCGAGTTTTCACAGGGTCATCGATGTTAGTGATGTCCAATAAATTTGAAAGTACATATGCACATACACAAACTCTTGCATGAGAGCCATAATGTTCTTAAGGCAGGCAGAAGATAAAATGGACTAAATACAGGTTAACAAAATTTCAGGGAGAAGTTTATCTACCCGATTTCTATCAAAGATCTACTGATGACTTCTCTATCCAACAGTTTCGTCTATACCAACCCGAGATACGAAGGGTTCTCTATAAAAATGGTCACCCATCGATAGACCAACCTCGACAAGCGTAGCTTAACCTTGGATTTCCTCGTGCGGTCAATATTACTAAGCCACGAGTTCCCCCCTACGCTTGATTTTATCCAAATACACGTGTAAGTATGAGTCGTCAAAACGATTGGTACCTAAGATAAAGGCACTTGTCAACGGTTCATGTTTCTTATGACTAAATCAATCTTATTCATTCCCCAGCGACCTATATTCGATTGTAATGTTTAATGGTCTCGATGTAGCGCAACCTTCAATACGACCCGAATGTGATTAGTCAGTGAAAACATGACATCACCATTATGTGCCTTGTATCGTTATTGTAACGGTTATTCTGTGGTTTATCAGAGTTTTCTATACGTTGAATTATATTTGATTTTCTGCCTCGGTGCATTTTGGTTGGGAACGCAACTGGGTAACTTTTGGGTCTGGTTTAAGTCTCCTTGCTGAGATTGGTCGCATCGGAAGGCCTTCGAGACCCAAAAAAATTACCCTTTCGAAAGGCCATAGTATTGGTAATCGCAGGTCTTGAAATCAGAAAAGACAAATCGCTCTATATAAAATACTAGTATATGCATCTGCAACTATCGTATGCCCTAAGGGTGGGACAAAGCTGATCACAATTTTAAGGCCTGTATTATACCATAGATCATACGGATCCATAAACACAATATTGATTGCTCTGGTTTGACTGGTAGACCCCAACATCGTTGGTGCTAATTTTGATGGGTGCAAATTGCTGAATAAAATGTGATATAATGTCCTTGTGTACCTTGAATCTGCCATTGTTGAAATAGTACAGTCATCTGCACCTAGTTAAACTGGAAGCAGAGATCAACATAGTTGGTTATGATTGTGATAGGCTGAGAACACAAACATTTTATGTAACAAAATTACGTAAAAAACTCACTTTTTTAAGTAAAATCCGAGGTATGAAAGCCTACACGAATTCGAATTAAAACGTTTGTACATGCCACAATATTTTCACGTAGGAGTTGAATAGAAACCATCAAGTTATAATTTATTGCCTTTGTAACCACATGTATAAACTTAAATGGAGGTTTTTCTATTTATAAATTCATGTTTACTGTGGAAATTCATGTAATTAGCAGGAATTTGAAACTGAAAAAACGTGGAGTACGTCACGATGGAAGTCTTACAAAGTTGGGTTGACTTAAAAATAATGTTACTTTCTCGTGCAACTTATTCACTATGCAATTTTGCTAGAAATGCAAGTGATACTTCCAACTGCTCTTTTACTGTTAGTCTGCTCATTGAGCATTCTTTTTTTTCTCCGTGTTGATGAAATGTTCTTTGGGAAGTGTCTTTGGCCTATCTATGATGTTTATCCGTGCCCCGAAAAGATGGATTGTCGACATTGTGAGAGTCGCGACGCGACCATGATCGCCGAGATGTAAAGTGGCGGATTGTCGTTCGGCGTTGTGGTTTAGAGGCCTTTGTTTAGCAGTGGATGTCTTAATGGTGATGACAATGATGATACGATCGACATTTCTAAACTTATATCAACAATACACAGATCACCAAACAGTATAAACGGTGTTAACTGATTTATGCTTGAAAATTATATTCAATATAGTAAACAAATCCTTGGACTATTCCAGAAATGATTTAAAAGCGTTCGATGAAAGCCTGCACCATTTTCATCTGCGTACATTTCCGTAGATAAATCGTATTTTCATGTAATTCTGGCGTCTGTGTCAGAATACTACGACCTGATCCGGGATTCTCGAATAGCAGTTTGAAATCAACTAAAATAGCCCTCTGATAATATAGATTTTTATTGGCATGTGATGAGGAAGGTTGACAAGCATGTGACTAAGAGACTGATGGGTATGAATGTGGATGGTTGGACCAAAGAAAGGATAAATAAATGTATATAAAGGAATAATATAAAAGAAAAAGGATTTAATGATGATGTCGTGACGTCTGACACGGAGAAAGAAATATGATGTGCTGCCTACCCCAAGTTGGATAAAGGCAATGGGATAAGGGCAGAAAATATCATTTTTGTAGTGTTAATTTATCCAATATGCAAATTCAAATCTTATCTCTTTATTATTAATAAAATAGAACCATATAACACCTGTTGATGTCTCGCCTTTTATAGGAAACAATGGTATAGCAACAAGACGTATATTGCGCACGAGGTCAATAAAACGCTTATTAATAAAATCTGTTCAGGTTTTACGAGCTGTTGTTATAGAGACAGTGACTCTGATACTTACTGAGAGAAACATTTAAGTTCTGACCTTATAGTATCAGTAAACACACCTGGAAAAGTACTCATATAGTAATAAAGTGTACTGGTTCGACCAGAAACTTAAACGAATCGGGAAGGTAAGGATACTAAAATAAATTGACGCTAATAGAAGAACATCTAAAGGCCAGAACAATGGGAATAATGAAGATGATGTGTATGTTACACAGCGAGTTAAGACAAACTTGACATAGTCAATTGAAAGAGGATCTCTCGTACCAACTAAGAGCCTTTAAGGTAATTAATCTTTAATCCTGACATGGTGAACCTCTCATCCCAGCCACAGCTTCCAGAATCCCCAAAAATGTACACCAATAAAATTTAAAGCCTCCAACATCTTACGACGCCATCTAACGCCTGCCTCTTAAAATCCTCCTGCCCTCGTGAATCTTGACAGCGTAGATTTGCCGTTGAAATTGCCGCTCCCACTATATTGTTCATCATGTTGGGCCAAATTTAACGACTGTTGTGAGGCTTCCATCTTGTACCGTTTTATGACTTACCATGCTCAGCCAAACTCCCCAAAAGACGCCATGTTTTGAAACCAAATATTGGCCTTAATTATACAGGGCTTAGCATAAAAGCACTTCGTAATGAAGCGGAAGAATTGCTGCTAACTTCTTTCCCGAAAGCTCCGCCAATTTAGCAAAAAGTAAACTAATTTAAAGTGCCGAAAAGATATTTTCACCAAATCCGAACGAAAAGTTAATTATTCCCGAAATTCTTACCGAAATCATTTCACAAAGTACGCACTTAATGGACACTGGAGTGGGCTTTTTTTCTTATTAGTAAAGTAACTAGTCGCTAGCTCGCTGTTTGCTATTAAGCCCCAGTACCGTCAGCAAATAAATTGAGGTCCATTATTTTAATTTAACCGTAACAACATTAAAGAAGACATTTTGTATAACTTCCATGGTTGTTTGGTTGTTCCGGAGAGTTTAAGAATGATGTTGAGTCATTAGTGTTTTGACGTAAGTGACGGACGGTAGCCCAGATTGTAATCGGAAACCATCTTTGTGATTAGCATCAGTACATGCTTTTTTATTGGAGCTTAGAACAGGTTATACATTGTATTTTAAAAAGCGTTTAATTCAGCTCTATGACTTGTAATGTCTTTCAAATTCTTTTGTATACAATGGAATCTTTGTATACAATGTACACTGACAAGTATTCTTAGCAGAATATAAATTCTAAACCTAGTGTAACAAGGAAAATATGACACGCAGATTAGATCTAAACTACACATAAGTATTGCCTTGAATCGAAACCTAAAAAACTAGGATAGAATAGCGACGCGTTATTATGTAATTAGCGAACAATACAGCCGGACAACAATGGATAATTCCATAGTGATATGGGAACAAGAAATACATGCAGTAGCCACCTAGCTAGGCACTGTCCTGTGCAATTTTATGTCCAGTTACTAAGGCTCCATTCAGGTTGTAGCATTGACCCCTAATTGTTTTGTATACATACTTATATTAAAAATATGAGTGTAATTGCGTCTGGATTTTTTTACGACTTATGGCCATTGAACCGATCGTTATCAAAGTTAAATAGGTGGCCTCGTACATGGAGATGGACAGACTTGGTATTTTTTTTATCCTAGATCCTGGCAATCCTTGATAAAGTACAAGTTCTTACGCAGTGAATAGTGACGTTCATTATACAAAAATTAAGTATAATTTAAAATGATAACTGACGTCTTTTTTTTCTGAGAATTTTTTGGACAGCTTTTGTATCCATGGTCGACGCGGAAGCAGTAATCTAATAGTTGTTTTTTTTTTCAAAACTGGGTGTTAGTTTATCCGTTTCTAAATTATAAACAAAAGAAATCGTACGGACACAATTATGCACCAATCTAAATCCTCAATTAGCCTGATTACCTGATGCAATATCCCGGTTTATTGGCTCATAGTAATAATTGTTGATACAGACTTGTGCTCACACAGCAAAACAAAAAGATACACAATGTATGACTTGTAATGTAGCCGACGCAATTGCAAACATGTGACCGTTGACACAGTGTAAAGATAACCAGTAAACCAACTAGATTCTGCGACACGACTGAAGTCTATACATGAAATTTTCAATTAAACGAAGATTCCAAACGTGATGGTTTGTGCCGCCATATCGTTCTGACAATACTTTTTTCATAGACAATAAAATCATAAAATAATGTTTAGCAATAGCACCCCCTGACAATGTTATTATGTAAAAAGAGGGAAGCATTATAAGTACTTTTTGTGTAATCAATCGATAGATTTGCCAGTTTTAACTTTTTGTTACGTTACACCTTACACAATAACAGTAACAGTTATTGTAGAGTTGATACTCATACAAGCGTCCGTTGTTGAAAGAGTCTATTGATGAAACGAATCGTCCTGTCCGCGAATGGTCCTTAGGTGAAAGGTTTTATCGATGAACCGGGCATAAATGAATCGTCGTATCGGCGAAAAGTCCAAAGGTGAAAGAGTATTGGTGAAATGGCCATAAGTGAATCGTCCAATGATGAACCGGTCGTCGGTGAATCGTAGCAGAATCAAGTTTGATACCTACCTTCATTTATTGTACCACTAGCGACCCGCCCCGGCTCCGCACGGGTGCAACCTCAAATACACAAAACCTTCCTCTTGAATCATTAGGTCTATTAAAAAAAACCCCGCATCAAAATCCATTGCGTAGTTTTAAAGATAACACATACATGTGGACAGGAAGCGGGAAGCGAATTTGTTTTATATTATGTAGTGACACTCTGTACGTAGTTGACTTACTGTTGTTAGTCAACTGTGTCTTCAGTGACGCTTGTTGCCATGCTAGTAAACAAAGATCATTATCTGCGGTTGCGACAGTCTGTCTACCGTACCGTGTTAGTTGCTGGCTCTCCGACTAAGTTTCTTTGAAGATTACAATGGCGTGCGTGTATTGTTTGTTTAGGAGCCAGTTGTTCTCAATTTCATTGTCATCTATACTTAGATCTTTGATAGGTTTCATACAGTTTTTCAGATTGAAATCGTCAGACTTCTGAAGGTCATTTTTTGAAAAAAATATGTTATTCTAGTCTAGCGTTCATTTTGTAATATTGTATTGCTATGAGAGTCGTTTCTGTAGAACAATCCAAGGTTTTTTTTTTAAATAATACGAGTAATTTAATTATTGTTACATTTAACCAATAAACTACAAATAAAACACTAAGGAAATATTAATTTAATAAAGATTATTAACAGGAAAGTAATAAAGGAATTGAGCGGATATAATTAAAAATATTTTTCAGGTTCAATGGTTAAATCGGAAAACATTTCAACTAATAAACAGTTTATTTCCTGAACAGTAAATGATTTGAACGATAACAAGTAACATGCGTAACTATGAGAATACTGAAATAATATTAAATTAGCAGCAATTTTCCTTTGTTTTTTCCGATGATAATGTTAATGTTATAGTTTCCTGTTTAATTTTCCTTTTGTTGATCGGACTTGTAAAATTATCCTACTAATATTATAAAGTTTGTATGTGTGGATGGATGTTTGTTACTCTTTCACGCAAAAACCACTGAACGAATTGGGCTCAAATTTGATACACAGATAGTTTATAACCTGGATTAACACATAGGATATATAGTTTTATCCCGATTTTATGTTCCCGTGGGATAATTTTCGAGTTGTAGCGGGTGAAGCCGCTGGCAACAGCTAGTAAATAATAATTTTCCGTGACTGCAAGCTACAGAACGTCTTCTTCGAGATCCATAACCCCTTACACACTGTCCTCATTCATACTTCTGGTCATACAAGGTTTTTAACAGTACTTGTGGAAAAGCATGTGAGTATGGCCCTCCCTCACCGGGAGCATTCGCGTGTAATGTAAAATTACAGATTTGACAGTGAGCATTACATTACAATACTACCTCCCTGACTGACGAGCATTCGCGTATATTTAGTATAGATTTGATAAAAGGTGCGCATTGTGATGCTCGATAGTCTTCCCTCACTGATGATATGTTCGAATCTGTAACGTTACATTACAGGTCGCGGTGAAGGAGTGCCTTTTTACAATGGTACTAAATATCTAGACTTTCAATTTCTATTGCTCCAAGTATGTTCCAGCTCATCCCCATTTTTTTGGGTTTTAAAAATCATCAAAAAAGTTCTCCAGTTATGGTTGCAGCCATTTAAATAACATATATTTGAAGTCACATATTAATAAAAGCAGAGACCCAACAAAATTAGATAAAATCCGTACCTATTTCCCTATACCATGATGTGTACATATTTACGTAAAACTAAAAACAGAGACGAACTTTTTCCTCGACTCCTCGAATCTCCATTCGACCGAAAACAAGAGTTATATTGGGTACAAACCCAATATATTCAACCAAAAAGTTTTTTGAATTCACTCGTCCGAGCTACGGTTGATTATAACTCCTGTCACAGTTTGCACGGTTTTGCACGGTTTCGCACAGTTTTGCATAGAGTAACGATATTACTTTCATAAACATGTCTTGATGGCTTGTTTATCTGTGTATTAGCATTTTCTTCTGCACTAAAATAGATAAAGATGTTAAAATAAGTGCTTTTAGTGTTTAGTGCCATGTTCCTGTTTACGCCCTTCGTAGGTGTTAGGAATTGTGTATATCGTAGTGTAAGGTGTGATAAAACCGTATTTTCTTTGTGTCCACGTTTGCAGCCGCGTTCAAGTATTATATTTTGTAATTCTGTGCTTTATTTTTAGTTTTACTTATACAAAATCCGTACACCAGACACACAGAGTAACAATCATACAACCTTTCGGATCCCAACTAATAAATGTAATGAATGCCACAATCATGTCTACCATCTATTTTGTCAAAATAACGTTTACTAAAAAGAGACCTTCTGCCTGAATAATATGGCTTAATAAATTAACTTACTTAAAATGTTTGTATACAATAAAGCATATCCAATCCATCTATCTTTTCAGACTAAAAATGAAGATCAACTTGTCTTCATAAAAATTTGTTGAAGATCTGTCTAGCTAGACAAGGTCGAAATCCTCATTACTTTGGACGTAAAATAGATCTTACAGTATATTATGATGAATTGGCTTAGATCCCGGTCAGTAACTCAATAGGAATAGGTCAAATAAGATAACCCAAGATCCAGTCGTAACTTAGAAAGATAACTTGACCATTAATGCGACATCTAGCAATGTTAACAATTTATATAATCGACTTATTTACTATTACTGACCAATTAACGATAAATAATGAAATACATAACCGTATCATCGTTCAATGCGACAGAATAACCTAATAATCGTAATAATAAAATGACATTTTTAGTAGCAACACCCTCTAACTTTACAACTGCGTAAATTTCTTGGCTATCGTTATCCAGACCTATTAGGGCACGCCCTGAGGAGCCACTTAACATAAACTCGTAAAACTAACACTACATACGTAGAAATAGCATCGTTTGCATACATTTTTATATCCTCTGTCATAATTTCAGTGTAAAGCGTCTCTTTTTACGTCATTAGGGTTAAATATAATGCAAATTTAAACAAAGGGCTTGTAGATAAGATAGGGTAATGTATTTGTCTTGTAAGAATTTGTTTTTATGTAGATTAGTATCTATCTGGCTTTAGAGAATTTCGTCAGTCTGATTAAGGATTCGGTAGGTACCATTACGATGAACCGTTCTTTAGGGACCTGTTTCGTCAATAAAACCGAAAGCGCTCCTAAAATCTAACAACTATAATAGAACTTCGTTACTCAAAATTGACAGTGACTACTCTTGAACATAGAGATTGCGTCCACTTTTAATGTGAAATAGGTCGTAGAAATAGCAGAGAAACAAAACACTTTGGTTTCCTTATAGCTAAAAACTTACATACCAACTAAGAGCCTTACTTTGAGTCAAGAATGTAAAGGTTACTTCTAGGTACTTAAGTGTTCTTCAAAGTCGATCGCATCAACTCAAAAAAAGAACAAAATATTATACATCTATTCTTTCTTCTTTTTTGAAAATTTAAATACGTAATTCGATAGTCAATATTTCCAATATTTATTATAGGTAGCAAGAACATAAATGTCCAATGTCCTACGATCTCACTCAGATGTGCAATGTTATGTCTCTATCGCAGTCTAAACATATAACATCTTGATTCTTGACCCCTCTCGAGATAAATGAGAACCTCTCGTCTAATATCACAATATAAAGAGTATTGGAAAGCTGAAGGCAACGGATCATCGCCCACTGTACACCTACGCAGGATGGCGGACATTCAACCTTACGAATAAGGTGTCCCTAAACATACAAAAATGGACTTTAGAAGTGCTTACTAGCTGTTTTTCGTGGCTTTGTCTGTTTGTGCTTTGGTTTTCGTCTGCTTCAGTCGTGTCGATGGGAAAGAAGTACGAATATGTCAAGAATAAATTTGAATACTCATGTCACGCTGATTGATGCAATCATAAGGAAAATATAGCTAGAGGCCATATTTGAATGCACATCTATTGAAAAATCTGGTCTCAAATCCATAACCGGGCAATGGTTTTGAATACTTTTGTATCAAAATAACAGTTGTATCTAGGAAAAGAAATCATATTAGATGTCTCCTTCAGGCATCCTTTCAGTGGTGTCATAAGCGATCGTTTTAGTGTTATAGGGACTGAAACGTAACAAATATGAAATAGATTTATAATGTTAAACTAATGAAATGTGTTACCTGTAAATCTATTTCATAACGATCGTTTCAGTGTTTTTTAGAGTATTCACAAATCATCCTTACTTCTTCTTCTTTATCGTGTCGATGATTCCTTAAATTGTATGTTTCGACTAAAATTCTGCCACATTGACGGCGTTGGTGCTGGCCTCGGATAGATCCCCTAGAGGCAGGAGTGACACAAAGTACAGTTGAAAAGGTGGGCCATCGTTTGCAATGAGGCACCGCAGTCTCAAATAATAATCCTTACTAATATTATAATTGTGAAAGTTTGTATTTCCATGTCCATTGTCGACATCTTCCACAGAAAAATGACTGATCAAAAACATGCGGCCAAACCTGCTGACGACAACCAGTTAACAATATCAGTATGGATTTTCACGCAGATGTTACCTAATATAGATATACGGTCAAGCACATGCCAAAATTATTAGAATTTGTTTCTTTATTCGGCCATTTACGAACAGCACTTATATCCATTAGTTTGTAATTAATCGGTGAGTTACGTTATCGTCAGACCCTAATGGCTTAGGTTTTTATTATTTACAACGGATACGTTTTTGCTGATTGCCCTCGATTTGGCTAAAAACATTTTTAGGCAAGTTTTCTTTTTGATAAATTTACTAACTTTAAAGAACAGAAAGGGTATCAATGGATTCATTTCAATATTTTAGGATGAATCTAAATAAAAAACTATTCAATGATAGATATAGGAGACTTTGTCCATAGAGTTTATAGTTCTTCGCCTTGGAAAGCGCGTGAACCCGTTGATCCCAGCTGTCATTTGTAGATCTTTGACAGTCGTTACTGTTAGTCAGAAGCTCAATAGTCTTACAACCATTCTTATCATGGGGTATCGTATTACCCAAATGCTGGGTTGTAGAGGTCTGATAGGCAGTCGCTGTTAAATACTGATATTTAGCAGCATCTGATTTGACTAGAGACCGACCCCAAAATAGTTGGGGATAGGCTACGCAGATCATGAATTCACAGGACTGTAGCAACCTACATCTTTTTATTTTAATCGAAACGTAAAACATTAAAAGTAACCTGTAACTGATTAATTAGGTAAAATAAAACGCTTTGAGTTTGAAAAATTATTCACGTAGAAAGGTTGATAATCTCTTCTCTAATTATGACGTTGGACCGTGAAAATCACGTTTTGGAGGGTAGTTAAGACCTCTTTCCATTCTAAGCACGTTTGCCGTTCATTTAGTCGAGATAATCGTGAGTTCTACACAGATAAATGTGGAAATATGTATTAAAACTTTTGTTCAGTACGTATGTACGGTTGCTACATGCTAGCAACTTTCACAGCGCTTAGTGGATAGGTTTGCAAATTAAACATGTCGGGAGGTTACACTTTCTGCAAATGCTTTAAGTTGTAAGCAACATGGAATACTAACAGCGAGTATTTACATTCTGTTGTCTCTAGAATCATGCCTTTGATGTGGCTGTAAAGGCTAAATAAATGCCCCTTGGCTGTTTACACATTACTTTGATACCAACTTCAAATCAAATGTATTACAACAAAAGTCATTTTCTTTATGAAACACAAAACGTCAAAATCTGAAGAAAATAGCCTTTGCCAGAATCTGTTCTCAATATTCTGCATTTTCAAAAAGAAGTGGCACAACACATTCTCAGCCACTTTTACTATATGACTTATACGAGGGACCCTAAACATCTATACACTACGAAAGCCCTAACTCATTTGTGATAACTTGTTTATTCAACGAACCAAACACTGCCACTGTGTGTAGGAGCAATAAAATTTACTTCTCCTATTCAACGCTTAAGACCCGGCACACATCTACGGACAGTTTCGCCTTAAGCTTTACGACCGGGGATATACGAAGGTAGACAAAAAAGATAACACCCTCACTACAGCGAGGGAAAAACGAATCGAAGCTTCAACAAATACCTGGCGTTACGCCCAGCAGCAATTCTTGAAGGAAAATGATTGAGCGGGCACAGAAAAGATTTAAGACATTCTCGTCGGGTGTGCGCCCACTCTCAACATTGCAGACCGTATAAACTCACGATAGGCCTATAAAATAAATGCCTGCTCAACTAACAATATTTTTTATATCGTATCCGCACAAAGTTTTTTTTTACATTACAGAAATCACCACGATCGCTCGTAAATAGGACCTCTTTATAGCTTCGAATCATAAGAATGTTATTGTTATTTCCAATGAAGATTTGTCATATATTTGTCAAGGGTAATTGTTTGGTGGAAGCCTGAAGCGGTCCAGTTGACATGTGGTGGGCGAAACGTTTGTGACAAACGTTTGCCCAAATGTTTTCTTTATTTGCGGTATACTGAAACCGTTTAGTTTCTCCTATTAAAGTTGGGCACCATTACGTTTTAGGTTTGTTGGAAACAACTTTATTATTCTATTCCAGTAAAGCTGCTTTCTCTAGATTTATTACAACGTTTTCTTTCTGTAATCGTAACTCTAGGTTACCTAACGTCTTGCTTTTAGAAGTAAATTGCTCATCTTCGTCGTGTATTTTTATTTTATATTTATCTAACATTTCCACTCCTTTTATGCGTGAAACTGGGTCACCTATTACCTCCCTTTCACAATGGCTTACCCGTGTCGTAATAAACAACTTTATATTGAAAGAACAAATAACTTTACCGAAAAATTGAAATTGAAATGCCCCGGCAAACGTATGTAAAGTTTAATAAAGAGTAGCCTATCCTTTTGTGCTCCGAAGGAACTATTTTCCATTATCCATGTAATGTTCAATATAAAATACGAACAAAGTAAATATTTTTCAATATCTACGCTTCCATAATGCAGATTGAAATAAAACGTGTGTTAGGTTTTATATTTCAATTTTATGATATTTTTCAGGGATAAATTGGGATGTGTTCGGACAAATCCTTTGTGCCTTTAGGCTAACAGAATTTAATTATTACTGAAACTGCAGTTCTGTTTTGAATATTCAATATATCCGATGCCTCTCCTGCATGGAGCGCATAATAAAATAATGATAGTGACGGAGAGTATATTCGCAGGCAGTACCTTTATCGAGGCAGATACGAGTAGTAGTAAAATGAGTAATTTAGTACAATAATAAGAGTAAATTATGTCGCGTAGGCGTGTGCGATAACGCTCGTACGGTGCACTATCTTAGGACAACAAGTATGGCCGACCTTTATGTACGCCTATACATTATACAACGTATAGTTTCCAAGCGTTTGATTTATGTGGCTGGCCTTAACACTAGTGGGGAGAAAGTGTCGAGAACAAGTGCTTAGGGCTCTCAGGCGGGCAAGGGCAGCTCGAGTGAGCCAGCCATGTCATGGGCCACGGAGACACAGTTCCCTTTTCACCAGATTAATTGGACAGAGAAAACACTGTTTACGTATCATAGGCCCTCTCTAAATTAACATTCGGGATATGCATTTTGTCTGCGAACAGACTGTCTCTGTATCAACCCGCTCGTTGTCTGAACGTAAACAAAAACACACGATATTTACATGAATATGGATTTTGGCGCGGCACAGCTCGCTGTGAGCAGTATGAGCGCACACAACTCGCCTTTACTTGTATTCCAACATGATAATCTTACGCTTTCTAAAACCTACGGCTCCGGTTGTGTTTATTTTTATCATTTAATTCATCCTCTCCTAGCTAGGAGTGTCTCTGAGTCCAGTGTGTTTTCATTATTATTTCCTTATTTGTCTACTGGTTGCTTAGTATGCGCAGTCAACTTTCGAGATGATACTTAACCTAGAAAAGTACACGTACTTGAGCGTTATGGGCTGTCGACACACATGCATGCGATGACACGCATACGCATGCACTTGTAAGAAACGCTTCCCTAATTCGGAAAACGAGCAAAGAGCGTACGATTGTGGTTCACCACGTTGATTGCATGCGCTGCCGACCCGTCTTAGTGCGCCAGTGCGGTCGGCTTATTGTTGACTCACACTTTATTGTTGTGAAAACTCCGCTCCACAGACAGCTGTCTGCTTACTGCGAAGAAAATTGTACGACGACGCCCAGTTTCACCGACCTCGTTTGTGTACGTGTGTAAGCCGATCGAATCGTCATAGTCATTATTTCCATGCGAACTGCCACGTGTCTATGACTAATTGACGTATCGATTGCGCGGGGGTGCGCTGCCATAGATTACGGACTAGGCACGGTTGCACCGCCTCACAGGATGCGGCGCGGTGCTGTCAAAGAGCAACCTCAGTAAACACTAACAGCACCGGTTCACCTTGACTTTTGGCGCGCAGCGAGCTCACGCCGCTCGACATGATCCACGCTCGCACTGTTTATGTATTGCCATCCCAACCGGTCGAGATCGCAAGTGAACGGACTGCACCGACAACCGGCCTTGGTGCCTTTTTTTTCTCGTTACAATATTCGGCAGCCGAATGACGTAATTCGCTTAGGCGATTGTGTAAATTGATTCTATCTTTGCCGGGGGAAGCTTTGCAAATTGAATTGGGCCCGTGTATTGGATCTTTTACTCGATGCGTTTCGTGCTGGCGGGAGGGACACTCAATTTTGTTCGAGTCCCGTCCCGAGTTCCCGACGCAAACTTTACACGATATCTTTAGTCACGTTCGCGTTTCTTCGTTGCATTTTGCAAATTAATTCCGGACCTTGAATTCCGTCGGCGGCGTACGAGTGCAGAATATGTTTCTCTCAATCGCGGCTTAATTCGAGTGTGTTTATTTAGCGCAATTGAATGAGAGCCGCACAAGCGCTCCGAATGTTCGGTTTGACTTTCAATGCGTTTTAATCATCGTATTCGGTGGGTAGTACGTTGTTTGTCGTAAGCTTATAAATTGTGTAGCAGTGCGGGGAGCGGGGGCCGGCGCGGTAATCACGCCCGTGCCGGCTTGATTACTACCATTGTCTTCAGGAAATCCTCGCTCCTTCACCGCCGCTTTTGTCCCGTCCGAGTCCCTCTATTAATTTGAAGGTGCCTAAAAAACGTGCTTGAAACTTTACATTATTCATAGTTTCGATCCGTCGTTCAGTTGATTGAGTGTCGCAACCCTTTCTCTTTATGGTGAATTCATTGGGCTTTGATTGAATCGCAATCGTAGCCCCTTTAATTCGGTAGGGGCGTCGTAGTGTATAGTTGGGTACATGACACGCGAAGGTTAGGCGCGATCATCTGATAGGCACTGTGGTGCGCTGTACGGTAATCTCCGGTCCGTGTGTAGGGATGTTAATTGAGTATTCGATGAGATGTACTGATTACGTGGGGCTCACTGAGCTTCGGCTAATTCTAGGGCTGCCTTCACTCCCGTTGCACAGGGTGTAGTTGCGTGTGGGAAAAATAGAAAGAAGGCAGGTTTTGTTTTTCGTGGCAACCCTGACCACGTGTTGGAACATCAATCAATACCCGGGCCCGGCCCCGCCCGGCGCTAACTAAATAACAAGCAGATAAAGCGAAACGCATTCGCTACTTAAATTCTACGTAACTTATCAGTTTCTCGAGCACTCCTTGTTCTCATTTCCTTCTCCCTTTATACCCGTGTTCTGTTTTATTGTCTAAGGAAAAACTTTTAATTAGCTCCATAAGTATATGTATAATGACAGAGAGACATGGAAAAGTGATAATGCTTTGTTATTTGATATAATGGTAGGTATTTGTTAGACTACGTTTATCGATCCGTTCGTAGCTTAATGCTTCATAGTGTCATTATTTTACAAAACACAATGTTTATCTTGACTACC
The DNA here is from genome assembly GCA_028554685.1 of Agrotis ipsilon. Lineage (NCBI taxonomy): Eukaryota > Metazoa > Arthropoda > Insecta > Lepidoptera > Noctuidae > Agrotis > Agrotis ipsilon. Next base: position 17,561,957 of record CM052967.1, read on the forward strand.
AACCTAAAGAATAACACCAATATTGTTATGTAAATCTTTAAAGTTACTTATTGAATGTCAGTCCAAGGAAATGATGAATATAACAAAATAAACGAAATTCTGTTATAGCCGACCGGTCCCCGAGTGATTGAATACAAAACAAGTTTTTGATGTTTCTCTCTATCCATGGAGTTCTTATCATTTTGATCTCGATTGTTTTTGCCTTTGACAAGGCCTTTACGAAATATTTCTTATTTTATTTCCACCTTTAGGAGTGATATTAAACTGTTTCTTTCCATTCTCCTTTGTACAAATTCCTTGAATGTAGTCAATCTTTTTTGTTTTGAGGTTTAGTCATAGTAAAAGGCCTGATCTTCACAGAGGCGTGCCTTTGTTTCGATGGCAATTTATTTCTGTAGTGTTTTGTGTTGCTCGCGTGGGTAGTCGTGTATGTTGTTCACGGGCTAAGGCGGGCTACACATTGACGGCAACGTGACAGGCCGGGCCGCCCGCAACTCGCGTCTCGCGAGGTCGGAACGCCCGCTTTGAATTTTAATTGTTATGCTGTACGAAATAAAAAGCATAACTGGCGAATTTTGATTACGTACCTTTGCGTAAACCTCAGAGGATTACAGTTCTTTTAATTATTTCTGTACTAATCTTGGTTTTATTATATAGGATATCATTTCAGAGGTCGATCCCGACTTCCAAGAGTAAGTTGTTTTTTGTTCATCTATCATTCTGAACCAATACGGCCGATTTCGATGGTTTGAACCTAGACAGTATCCTAGTGCACCACCCCGCAGTGGGCCCGTGTGGTGGATTATGGTCCACTCCTCACAGAGGGAAAATTGGGAACATTTATAGGCTGATGATGAGTATCCTGGTGGTGGTTCCAAAATAATGCAGTGGAGTTCTGCTAGTTTTAGACTTCACTTTAAAAGTCCAGAGACCTACATTTCCACGCCAATGTAAAACGGATCTAAACCCATTGATACCTTCCCACCAGGTGTCAGAACGAACATAATAACAGACTAATGTCCGAGACACATGCTTACGACTTTACGACTCCGATAAAAGTGGAGCGCTTGTCGCATAATGAATGGGCCGCTTTGTTTTTTGATAATCTTTTGAATCGGATGTGTCGTGTCTTGTGTCGTAACTTGTAATGTCGTATGTGTTCAAGAGCAGTCACGACTTTTGTATACCTTCACTTGTCTTCAGTGAGAAAAATAATATAAATAGATAGAATACGCTTTATTATGCACACCATACAAATGACAACTATGTGCAATTCACAATAATTACTTAATTTTGTTTGACCTTAATTTTGTCTTGGATTTTATTTTATTTTTTTAATTTTGTTGTTAAATTAACAACAAAAACAATTATTAAGTATATTTTTTTATGTTAATTTTTATGGTAATTATGATGTTAATTTCTATTTTAATTTTGGTGTAATATTTTATTAATTCTGATTTTAATTTTGATTTTATTTAATTGTAATGTTATGTATGATGTAACATATCTGACAGATCAATAAATAATAATATCTTATAAATAGTGTAGTACTACGTTTGGTGGCAAAGGTTCGGTCAAAGAAACCAGGGCCTCCCAAGAGCCCGTTGGGTTGACGATATCGTCAGGATGGCGGGCAATAGATGGATGAGATACGCACAGAACCAAGAGAATACCCGGCAATGGGTGATCTCAGGCTGATATGATGATGATGATGATGAGAGTACGTTGGATAGCAGCTGGGTAAAGCTGGTATATTATTTAGGTAGCGTGTGCTTTGAGCTAGATGACATATTTACTGATTACTTGAGATTGTAAAATTAAAGCACTAATAAAAAACTCAGATGTGTTTGTGAGGTCGACAGGAGGAAACTAAACTTAGGTAAGAATAGAAAATTATGGGGGAGACCTTTGATCAACACTGAAAAAACATAGTTTAGAAAAAGAAAGGTAAAAACAATACATCATAGAATAATTAAATTTTCTTTTCTTTATTTCTGCTTTTTTAAAACCTCTGGAATACAAAGGCCGCCCTTTCAATTTTAGGGTCCCGTAGTCAAATAACAAATACTGTTAAATATTTCTCATCTCATTTCAGTCTTAAGCTAATATAGACCAATATTCTCCGAGTTGTCAAGCTATTAATTATTCAGTTTAAATAAGAAGTCAATGACTTAATGAATCGGTCCTCGGTCTCTACCGAAACATGGCCTTACCTAACACATAAATTAATATCTTATACATAGTATTATGTATATGGTGAGGTCAATGCCATACCTGTTGGCCTATCACAATGTTCACTAATTGACCCATGTCCACTTCGCTGGACAGACAACTTACCTATTAAAAAAAAATATGTGGAGGTAGGAAGGTGAAATTTTTTCAAATGCATATTAACGTACCTATGCGATGTGGATAGTAGAGATGATTTTTGAGGACAGAAAAAATCAGCTGCGAGAGGGTTATATGGGAAGACGCGGGTTCAAATTCCACTCGAATCTGAATTTTTATTTTCTCAAAAAAAATCTTTAGTTATGAATTTATGATCTATTGTCATACTTGCAATAAGAAAAAAATCAGGAATCATCCTTTTTACACAAAATCTTAAGCTAACTACGTCACGCGGTGTTTCTAATTTTAAATGATATTATTATGTTAGTCAAAGGCCACTCCATTCCTTTCACATCTTCGATGAAAACCATATGAAAATATGTTCAGTGGTTTTTGGGTTTATCGTATTCAGAAAGGAGATGTTTTTTTAAATACTATATCATTATGTAGTTGTTTTTACAAGGTATTCTGATACCACTTAGTGTCCTACAAAATAAAGTTTATTGTATTTATTTCAATCATCATTAAATATTATCTCCAATAACTTTGATACGATTTCTGAGAAAATAGTTTTTCTCTAGATCTGTTTTTCTTTATAGTTATTTTAATTGGCGAGTCTAGATTGGCAAGAAATTCTATTCTGTTATTATTTATTATGAAGCATTATTATTTTTTGTATCAGTTATAGAACGAAATATGAGATAAATTGGCTTCCAAGAATAAATAAACAAGTCTGATTATTATATAAATCAATTGAATAGTTAGACTATTAATGTGAAGCCAAACGAGCTTAATATTTGAGTCGTGAGTCGCAGAATTCCGGTCGCTTTCATAGAAAATTCGCGTCGCATCTTTTGTTTTGTAAAAGCGACCGAAATTCTGCGATTCGCGACTCAAAAATTACGCAGGTTTGGCCTCACGCTTAGAAAATGAAACCATCAAACTATAAGCACACTTATATTTAGAATATTCTCATTAAAATCTCAATTTTATTAGAATACAGTTACGATCGCATATAACTTGAATTTGTGAAATAAAATGTTAGTACTTTCTGACAGATAATCGTCGATACGAGACCAATATTACAGCTGGTTATTTTATTTTACGGAACCCGGGGAACGGGCTGTATAATTTACTGCTCTATAAAATATTTAAAGCACCTGGGTCTATTTAATGTACAAACGCCCTGAGTTTAAGCAACACGTTAAAATAGTTTACAGACCGTCCGGGTAGACTGGTGGGTGTAAACGCGGCTGTTGAGCATGAGAGCCAGATATGAGCTATGGATTCTGGATTTACCAGTTCATCTTATTCTTCCGAACGCATACAACCCTAATATCTTCAAAGTTAGAGTGAACAGACTTCTCCTGGGTAAGCTCTCTCCATCGTCGACCTTGTCTTAGTCATTCCTGACTTAGGCTAAGGTCAAGAGCAAACCTATCTAACATAAAAAAGGACCAGTGTCTTGGAGGTTGGCGGCTGTTTTTACGTGGTAAAATCATCAAATGAGTCATGAACCAAGTCCCAACTTGGTTGTACCGAAAGGAATTATTACGACTCTTACTGATTAAAATCCACTGTGTTCCTTTAAATGCCTGCTACGTTCCAGAGTCGCGGTAACTTGCTTAAATAGTCCCGCAACTCTGGCAGGCATTTGGCCCTCTTTGGCCTTGTAATTTAAAGTACCTAGATAGAAGTGTAAAAGCTTCGGTCTGATTAAAATAGTTTACCGACTCTGTTACCAAGGACTAAAGTGCTCGATTATTTGAACATCTAAATACTTGGTGTGATTGAGTGTAATGCCCTGACAGAAATAGTTGGCGCCATTTATGGTGGAAGGTCAAAGTACTGCAGAAGTCGATACGATTGAGTTTAGCGTGATTTGACGGACGATTCTGTGTTTTATGACTGGCTTGGGTAGTGTGATGGACTGCCAGAGGTTTTAGTGATAATTTTTATATACGGTGTAAGGCAAATTGACGTGTTTTCTTGCATTTGGCATTACGTTTCATGCCCTCCAACTTAGCGTCCATTCTACGTGTCATTCTGCCAGGGCTGCAGATCAATAGAGGGACCACGGCTCTGATATGTAAAGGGAAATTGAAGGAGCAAGGTGGGTTTTAGGCAATGCGTCTCTCTTCGGCTCCATACAGAACGGGAGGTCATTCAATGAACTATACAACCCCAAAAAAAGTGCCAACTTGTCATATTTAGAGGGCCGAAGCCTGCCGGGGTCGCGCGACTTATCTCATTACCGTGACCCCGGCACATAAAAGGCTATTGGAGGACACCGTGTATTTTACCCTCCTGCAATGCCCGGGGTGCTCTGTCCGGAGTCCTCCCAGGACTCATTTGATGATTTTAACATGCTAAATAAAAAACTACCTGTCATATTTCCAACTACCAGTCGACATTTTGTATTTGACGCCGACCGCTATAATTTTTGGAGATAGATACCCAAAAACATATTTATCTAGGTCCAGAAAAAACCTGCACGAATGTTAAACTGTCAGTTTCTCATCTTCGTCTAGCGTCATTAGGTAATATTTTCCCCTCAATTGCGCGGCTGCTGGCTCGGCAAACAGATTTCTATGACTCATCGGAGCCATTGAAACTCGTTATCGCACTTACTATAATCGTTGTAATTTACTTAACTATGCTATTTTATAAAAATAATGGCCGGTGATTTCTTGGAGATTCAATTGGAACTTCCTTTAATATATTAAGTTTTATCAGAAGTGGGATCGTAGAAATGATTGCACTGATTAGAATGATCCATGTTTACTGGAGAAATGCGCATATCCGTGTAATGCTATAGTTTACAAGTTCTAGAAACTCAATAAACAAATTCTTGCATTTAATTTTAAGACAGACCTCAAATTATGCAATAGAAATATGCTTTTGGTAATCCTTTGCCCTAACCTAATCTTAAGGATTCCAGCCGTAAAATTTGGGAGAAAAAAAAACAAATGACAGTTGTTTTCGATTCACACAATATAGTCGCAAACACATCTCTTATACTGATATCTAAATCTTCAGATGAATTAACTTTCATATATGCTTCGTTTTAGATTAATTCTTTGTTCAAACGTGAACCAGAAACTAAATCATCTGATTTCGGCATTAAATTAATAACCAACATCAAACCGGTCAGACTCATTCTAACCTCGTCTACGATCACGAGGAACCGGTTTAAATAACCGCATGGCCCTTCAGATAAGACTTAAACAGTGGTCCAGTTAGACGCAGTCGCGACTTACCAAGATAAGTGTTCACTATCTTAATTGTCTTAATAATTAGCCGAGCCTATAACCGGCGAATAGACGAAGATCTGTCCGTTAGTTTGATCCAAGGATGAATAGCAGGGAAAATAATAAAGGCACTTTCATTAATTGAAAATTGGATTCTGATGTTATCACATTTTGTTTTACTCAACATCTCTAAGACCTTATCTAATGGTCCTTTTTCTATGTTATTTCATGTGTTACCTATATAAAAATATACCAACAATCCTCATATACGAGTGTTGGTCTCAAAAGGGTGATCAATATATCGCAAAAAAACAAACTTTTAAAGACATCTGGCTTTTACTGAATTGTACTACTTAGTACTGCATGGTTGATTACAAGCCATTAACGCTCATAGTGTGGATGCGTATGTCCCAGCACAGAAAATAAGAGTATGAAGCTGATAATACTAGCTGTCACGAAATGTGTAAGATATTTTTTGGTGTAGTAAAATCACCACATCATGAATCCCGCTCTGGGTTGAGTGGAACAGACTGTCACGCCCTTCCTGGCTAAAAAAATCACTTAGCATGGGTCACGATTTTCTGCATAGACAGTCCCGCGAATATCCAAGATTTTAAGACGCACATTTTAATACCCAAACCAAACACACTAAGCATTTCTATTCTACAAGACTAGCGGGATATACCCATAAACGCTTCGTATTCGGTCATACATCATTGTACAGTTAGACCAACAGTTGCACGACGTACGGCGCCGCCTTACCCGTGTAAACAATTATATTCGCAGTACCAGCGCCTGCGCATAAAAACTAACACGACTTGTCACTTCTACGTTATTACTATGCGACGCTTATAACACCATTAGACAACTCGTTTTCCGCATAAGACTTGGATAAATGGTATGGGATGATATATAGAGTAGGCTCACGTATAGAAGGGTTACTGGCAACAGTACATCTGGTTGTAATAGTAGTAGTTTTTGACTGCGAAAATCGCCGTTATTACTAACGACATAAAAGCGCTCTCAAATTGTCACAAGTAATAAGATTTTGACCTAGTGCGGGGTGGTGGATATCACATGACTTCGATTTTTTAGTTCTAGGATCGTTGGCTCAAGATGTTTTCCTCCACCGTTTTAAGGTTTAATATTGGTTAAAAAGATAATAATAAAGAAACAAAGGCGATGCTTCTTCCTAAAGACATCTCTTCCAACACATTTACGATAGAATAAAACAGGGGAACATAATAATAGCATAGTTTTTATTATAATATTACCTCATCCAATGCAAACGCAATGCATTTTTGGCAAGACACTGGAAAACACTAATGCAAATCAACTATTTTCATCTTTGTAATCTCATTAATCCAACAAATATAAGAGTTTTCTCCTGAAAACAACGTGAACTATCAACGTTATATGTAGAGAGCCGTCCGGGGAAGGTCGAGTGTAGGGCACTAGCGTTGACGGTCGCCAACAAAATGCTCTGATCCATTAAGTATATAACGAGATGTTCCATCGCGGAATGTGTTCGGAGATAACATGGGTAGATAGTACTGCAGCGCTAAATATAGACACGTTAACTGACAACGTTGACGACGAATTTGAGAGATGACTGGCACGGTTTTATTTTGATGGAAAAGCTTAGGATTTTTGGTGTAAATACTCATAATCGCCAAAACTATATTGTTAATGATAACGCGGTTGAAGAAGTGGGAAAGGAAAACTGGGGAAGTATGAAGGGATTTGTTGATTTACAAAGTCAGAAACGACATAAAACGTTAACGGTAGGACATTGAATTTGTATTGTTGTTTATCTTTCCATAAGACAGAGAATACCTTTTGCAACCCAACGTTACCTTTGAACAAACCTGTCTGAGCAAATAACAGCGCATTTTTGAAAAAAAATCAAAATCAAGCTAAAATATACAAACGGAATGACATAAACATTGAATCGACAGACGTTACATTGTACATGACAGCTCGTACTGCTCTCCCACATAAACCAGCACAATCAATGTCAATGTACTCGAATGAACATGATCTGGAGTGATTGATATCCATCATCACTTGGAGGGCGGATGCTGATCTTTTTCGACGCTCTCGGGAACAGACGACGGCCTATTAGAAGGGCCACACACCATAATACTGATACAAAAAAACGGTTTATACGAACTAGTTTGGGCTCGAGACTTCGTTCCTGTTTTAATGTTTTGACATAAAGACAGATATAGTTTTTAATATATAGTTCTTACAAAATTTACCTCTTTCTACAATATTAGCATAGTTTTACACATAATTTAAAAGAGTGTAAAAGATGATGATAATGCTAAAAGTGACTCGGCAACGTTGCAATACATTTGCTAGATTGTAAAGATTCCAGAGACAAACTAATGGTATTTGTTCGCGTACACCTTGTTTTGCTAGTAACATTGTCTTAACAGCTACAAAGTATTACAGTACTACCACGAATTTAAGCGAATTGACTCTTGGAAACAATCATGTTTTATGTTGTAGATAGTCGTCGTAAACATGCGGCACAATTCTAGAAATTAGCTGTTTATGGCCTGTTACATACTAAGGATATTGCTAATGATCTTAGGAAGACTGCTGTTATATTCGATAATCGCATTGAATATTATAATCAAAATTGTTCTCGAAATATCAAGAGAGCTAAAAAGGACCTGTCTCCCCGAACAAAGCGACTTTGATTAATATTAAAATCGCAATCGTTTTAACTTTGAATATTTCTATGAATTCTATACGACTATTACGGTATCTCGGCATTAAACACCGTCCAATTTAGATTCTCATAGTATTCATAATATGGCGGAACGTCTCTTAGTAGGCTGTCTTACATCTCACAATATTCCACGCTTCTAAAAACAAGGCTTTAAACTTCTCTGAGTAACGAACCGTTTGCTTGACAGTGTAGTGAATTAGTAATAACTTGTGTGAATGTTGCGTCAAAGGTGTCCAATATTGCTTAGTCAATGTGCGGTTTTCCAAGTTTAGGCAGGGACGCCGAATGGTAATTACCTCTATGTGCCTACACAAGTAACCTAAGTTTCTCAGTTCTCAAACGATTAGGTTTGTCGCTAAACCCTCTTGCTTTCTGTAGTTTCGAAACTAAATGGAACTTGATGGATATTAATTACTTGCGAATACCCGTTTTGAACGGACCCATCCATTTCATAATTGCACTGTCCGCAGGCAACAACGTGGACTCTTTTTTAATTTGTGTCATTAGCTGCGATAAACACGTTTTTACGTTTAGAATGGACGGAGCAATCAAGTTTTTTTTTTAATAATTTGTTTTATAACGTTTAGACCTTCATTAGCCTTAGTTTTACGAGCTACAATATTCTTTATTTGGTCTTAATGTGTTTCTGTCTCGATGTCTTTATGTGTACAACATATCTTGCCTTTTTCATTCGACGTGTCTGCAGTTTCAAGCGACATCAATACGAAGTAAACACGATGTACATATTTGAGATGAACAATTCAATGTTCCACAAGATCCGACGCATCTCTGTATTAAAGCAACAAAAACCGTCTGCGATACTGAAAGCCAGACGCCCTCGAGTGCGGCTCTGATGCATCAAAATAGTGGTTCGCTTTCAAAGGCACGGCGCGAGTCGGGAGGCGCGGCGGCGCGCGGCGCGAGCTTCCCGACTAAGTTCCTTGAATTTATAATTGTTACCGGCTGCTTGTGGCTCCTGGCGTGCCGATCTCACTCATACCCACACTTGCCGCGTAATTAGGTATCTCTTCATTTCTTCTTCATTTTATTACTACCAATTCCCTGTTTCATAAGTCATAGTCACCTCCATTTATTACTTCGGAGCGTTCTCGGGTGTTACGTAACTCAAAGTAACTTTTCCAACTAAAAAACTTGGTATTTTAGCATCGATTTACCTTGGAAACTTGTGTTCTCACAGTCTGCTGTTATTATTTTAGTTTTGTAGCCTAAATGTTCCATTTAGGGATTCTATTTCAGAGGTAACTATGCATCTTTATAGAATCGTGTCTGTAACTTGCTTTGCGAAATGGAGAGCTAAGGTGGAGAACTTAAGGTCGTGACTTCAAAGTTAGGCGATGTAAAACGAAAATAATTCTAGCTAGACGGTTGGCAACAGAATTTAGCCAGCAACAGACTGGCTCAGCAATTATTGCTTGCCCTCAAATAACATTATAATGGTTGGCTGACGACGTGCATATTATTTGTCCATTACGCCACACGACGGAACGATACCCAGGGCTGTATGGACACCGAAACGAATCTGGATTAAAAAACTGAAGCAAATTGTTCCGATGTTTTTAGTCGATGAGCGTGAAGGTGTGAATCACCATTGATAGCTAAACTATCTTGAATGAAAGGAGTTCGAGGAACGTTACAATATTTTCAACACATCGATAAACAATTTGTTCAGGAAAATTCGATTCCGGTAATAAATTGAAATTACAGCACGTTGAGCAATAACGAGATTAATACAAATACTTGCGTTGGTGCATGATGCAATCATAGGACACGTGTCGATTCTATATGCATAATTCTTGGGGAATTACCGCATTCCCTATTAGTTCCGATCTAGATAAATGCTTCATTATTGCTTTTGTGGTCTACGGATCACACGTCATCCTTCTCTATGCTTAGACGTTCCCTATTTATAGTGTCATTCTTAATTGCAATGTGTCATGAGGTTTGCCGATCTATACTAGTGTTTTCTTTTCCGTAGATTTCTGGAACACTTTTTTTTAATAATTTTTGATGCCTATGTTTAACATGTCAGCTTTGTCTATGCTTGGTGGTTTCCTATTTCTATCAACGACAACTGTTTGTAAGGCTTGGATATACACATAATTGTTTCCCTGTCCACAGATTTCAATTTTTAGAGTCTTTGTATCGACAGCCCTACAGCTTCGCAAGTTGGCGATGCGTTTTGATGTATTTATTATACGCACATCCTCAGGCGTGCCCCATTGATGGATGGTGTGAAATTAAAAGCCGTTCAGAGTCGATTACGAGTGTAATAGCGGCTTAGCTTTGTTTTCTGTTTCTACGTAAGTCGTTACATGATGACTTATGAATAGGAAATCATGTAGGAATTTGTTTCATGCACTTTGAGGCGGATGGAAATCGATACGGATTTTTTCCTTTCAAACCATTTACAGAAGTGGATCGTTGGAATAAATATTTTGACCGTGCGTGTTTTGCGTCTACGCTAGACGAATATTGATGAAATCTTTACTGGCGTAGTCATTTGTATTATCTACAGTATTGTTAGCTTCATTATGATTAGAATTTGTAATTTGAATAAAGATTGTGAAATTGAAAGTAATAAGTAATTACCTACTTGCTAATGGATCTGCTGTATAAAAACTTGATATGTAAAAATGTGTCTGTGGCTTCTGTTAAAGTTTTATCTATATCAACTTGTTTCATATCTCTGAATTGCTGTTAGTAATTACACAAAAAGTCCCTTTTGTATCAGCTATATTTTCACACAAAGTAATAATTTACATGATTAACAAAAACAATACAACAAATTACGTCGCGGAACGACCATTTTGGTTAGTTTCGGTAAAAACTATTCTGTAACAAGCTCCCCGCAGTGCCATATTTACGATATCTACTGTTCACTGAAAGTAATACTGGTATTATTGTTAGTAATACGATGCTAGGTATACACTAGATATTATTGTATTTAGGTATATTGTCTTATCACATGTGTAGAATATACACGAAGATAACGTTGAGACGCTAATTGAAATTAATTCTTACGAGGCTGTGCCACACAAATTATGCCAAGAGACCTCATGAATGATCCCATTCTTGGTGGATTAAATAAATCAAATTTACTTCTATGTTAGTCAAAATTCTCTTCTCATACAGGGAAGAGTAGATACTTCAATAGTATGACCATAAACAAAAACCTTTTGCCAGAGGACTATTGTCGAGTATCCAACTGTCTTTCCGTTCAAATAATATCCTTAAAGTTCCTGGCGCATCCCATTTCCTCTCCATCCTGTATTCCTGACACATCGGAAGTGCGCTTCCACATTATTTCCCAACATTTCTGACGTATGATTTTTACTAACTCGGCTGCCAACTGCTCTTGGCTATCAGATCGTTACCGCGGCCGGTTCTAAGCCAAGTGTCCCGCCCACTGCATGCTTGTCTTCATATTTCTCTACACCAATATACATACATTAAATCCTTATTTAATGCTCCATATCGTCTAATTCAATGGTCCGTGTATGGAAAACAAGTTTAGTGTGCTTCTTAACGTTGGATCAGGAACGGGCGTTCCGAGAGAATATTTTACAGAAACAGCGGGCGTGCCCACTGCCCAACTATGTGGGCTACAAAATTCTCGAAGCAGTCCGTGGAGCGTCACGCTCAATAAATCCAACAAATCCAGTGCCGGTTAAGTGACAAAGAAATTTGTGGTAGCAATAATGTTCTAATGATATCACGCGATACGCCTCGAATAACCAAGCCGCTAAATGCCCATTCTCACGATACGAGTACAAAAACTCCCCGTTCAGCGTCGTTCCGCTCACCCTTTTCCGATTATATTGTTGGTAGAATTCGGTGTTAATTTTCTATCGTAATTACGAAAGTTTTTATGAGCGCGTGTGTTCGTGGGTTTATTAGGAAATTATGTAATAGTTGGTGCAGGCCGTTTGTCCAGGGCTGAGCGAGGTCGCGCGCTGCGCAGTTCACTCTAACGGTACGTACCGGCACCGAGCCACTCGCGAGCGACACACAACTCCACGTGCCCTTCTTTCGATACGCTCAGCCTGCAACCATTGCGAACCGAGCCTCCATCCCGCTGCGACTAAATGAATAAGTCTTGTTGGTGTCGTCAAACGTCTGTAGAAAGTTTCGAGTGTCGCGTACGTGTCTTTATCGCTTCCCTAATTACCTCGTTCAAACAATCGTCTGGAAAGCGGTAAAAATTCTAACGCCGTCGACACGAAAGTCAATTCTGGTGAATTTGCATAAAGCCCGAGTCGAGCTTTGACGTTTCGATTTTCGCTTAATTAACGTTCGTCGGGGGTTGGCTTTCGTCGAAAGAAAGAGTTAGATTTTCTCTCGCTCCCGTTCGTTTCCGTCGCTCGATGCCTTCTTCATTTTGAATTTTAGGTCGGACTTTATTCGGAGGCAATAAATTGATGTCGTCGAAGTTTCTCCCGTCTTTTGATAGTCAAATAATTTTATCTTCATCAAGGTTCCATTTTGTTATCGTTCTGTAATGAAGACATTTCGTTTTGGGGAAATTGTTTTCTGTGTGGGGTGTCTTTACGATTACGTTTATGTGCGTCGGATTTGTAAACAGTGCGGTTGCTGGTGGTAGCACAGTGGTGACCGTTGCGGCGCGGGGAACACGGGCACACGACGACATGCGGCGCAGCGCGGCGTCTCTCGGTACGTGCGCGCCGTACGTGCCTGTAAGATGACCGAGGAGACTCGTCGACTATTTGCATAATAAGCCCGTCCGCCGCTCCGGGAGATTAAACTTTGGCGTATGACGTCCTGGCTGCAGCTCTCGTATAATTCAATAGTGGCAAACTGATTTCCAACTCCCTATCTAGAGCCGTCGCCCGCCGCTCGTGATTGGGTGCACCGATTTACGTTCTGACTACGTAGGGAGACAGCCTGAAGCGATTCGCCCTGTAACAGACTCTATCTTTGTTGCCTCGTGCATACCAATGTTGGAAGCGGAAATAATTACCTAGCCAATCTTTTTAACGTCAGCGTGTATCTTTGCAATGACTCGATATATTCAATTATTTATGCAAGTACAATGGGCTGAAGGCTCACGTGGATGCACGTTTAAAAGGCCATTAAAATGTCACAGGCTTGACGTGGGTAAACTGAGCGCGTCCCTCGAGGCGGTGCGGCTAATTAATTATTTATAGTTCTTATAAATGAGCGGTGCGGCGACGGAGCCTGCTCGCGGTCGTTCGAGCAGACGAGCGCTGTCACGTCCAGTCTTACAAATTTCGTTATTAATTCGGAAGTGAGGAGCTTGCCGGACGGTCGCCGCCGGCCGCTGCGCCGCGGGCTCGTCCTAGCTCTCTCTTTGTTTGTGCAGTGCTGTTTGGAATGCGCGGCGTCTCTCTCCCGTGTATGTGCTCGTCCCTGTCCGGACGAGGGTTGTCGGGTCCGGCCGGTAATAAATGCCCGTCCGGCCCACTCCACCGTTTCACTTTTCTCAATTTCGTTGACCCCATTAACAGAGACGCGCTCCGTTTGGCTCGCAACCCTCTCGCGTGCCGTTACACTGTCACATTCATTGTCAATTAAATACTTTCCGCTCCTAAGTATGAAATTTTATGCGGACAGTTAAACTTTAGTATTTGTATCAATGCGAGGTTTATTAACACTCCGTCGGATCCAGAGTATGCTCGCGACGTTTTTAAACATGGAGACAACTCACAGAAAACACTCGAAGTGCTCAACGGATCTGCGAGGGATAGGGCTGAGGCTCGGCGGATGGGCGGATAGGCGGCGCTGCATCACTCTTCACTCCAAACGCAATACGATGCAGACTTATGAACCACGGCGTTAACGTCTAGACGGGATAAGTGCGACACGTTGATATCGATTATGCAGTTAAGAGAAATTATGTAAGTAGGGAGAGGCGTGGAAAGCCCCCCGAGTCCTCCCCGGGGACGGGACAAAGCGTGGCTCGCTTCTTAATTACTTGTGACGCTACAGATATCTTCCCTCGAATGCGGTAAAGGGTGACATCTGACAGGCGGAGGTCGTGCGCGAACGAGCGTGGCTGTCGCCGCACTTCCCGCGAAACTAATACTGCTGCTCCTGCCGGCACCGGCACCCGTCCCGCCGCGCCGAGAGCCGACTGCCGAACATAATACGCGCCCCGTTATGAAAACATTATGATGCGTAGCTCGTGCTCAGTTAATTACACTGGAATGTGATGTGTATATTATCTGAAATGAGCGAATACTTTAGCTGTATCGGCTTACATAACTCCCTTCTCTCATTATTATTTTTTAATGAACGCGTGGACGCTGCAGCCTTTCAGATAATCTCCGATTGCCACTAAACGTTGCAAGTTATCGTTAACCGGCGAGGACGATTTGCTAGTTTTAATGTTTTGTCCACAACGAAGTGAACTTTTACAATTCAATTTGAGCACTCCCGTTATGTAGTTCGAATTTGTAGATTGTTTTGTTCGCTTGTGTAGCTGTAATAATAATTTATAAAGTTTCCGATGTCGGGCCGTTGCGGTCGGATGCCGTTGGACACGAAATTCATTTAGAACCGAATACGAATAACAGAGAATGAATTTACATGGAAGCAATCAAAATAAGGGGTAGCGCAGCGACGATTATTGCCGAGTTTGATTTAATTAGTCCCTGCATAATGTGATCGTCAATTGTTTTCTGTTTCGTGTGTCGCTCGGCTCATTGGAGACGTTTGCGAGCGTCTCGCGCCTGTCGTCAATCATTGTTCGCTTCGTCGCGTACGTTTCGGTGTTCGCTAACGCACGTCAATTGTTATCGGCATTAGCGTCGTCGGCGAGTGTGCGGTGTACTGCCATTAACTCGGCTTTGTTGCACACACGTGCACGGCTCTTTGTGATACGCGCTACTTTGTATCGACTGTCTATTGTGTACGCGAAAATTTCTTCAGATAACGGTGCAATGTCACTTGGCAACGCAATATTGTGTAGTTAGGAACGATTCACATCAGTCTTCATATTCTGATGCCGAATGATTCTTTAACTATTACAAACATAAACTTCCTCTGCTCGAGTGAATGATGAAATGTACAAATAAGGAAATTAGTGTTCGAAGGCATCGCCATTTAGTGAGGGTTTTTTTTTTGCCGAAAATCACAACAAAACCGTCAAAGCAATTTCGGCGCTTATAGAGATAGAAGTTTCCGTAGTCAGTTAGACTGGTCTGGGCGGTTGCCTTATAAGTTGAAACTACAAAAAACAGGTATGTAATTGTCTAAGTAGGAATATCCCAAAGATAGAGAATTCTGTCTTTCAGGCTGAAACATCGAGATAAATCAGCTCAATGAGCGCTCATGTTCTCTAGTTCGAAGTTTTTGTCAAAACGTACCTACATGTGAGACAATATGGTACTATTTCCTACAGTAAGTTTCCCATCCCAACTATTCACCATTTGCAATTCTCCCATTCTTTCGTTCGCACCCCGACACCTTACAACTGCATTCCCTTCATATCTCCGACTTGCGCTACATATACCATCTGATTAATGTGTACGTTCAAAACGCGTGTCAGCAGCCTGCTCTGAACACCATCAGTCTTCGAGTGACCCCATTCCTACTACATTTATGTCAAGGGATAGTGCTGATCTAATAGTTTTTCCACTACTTCACAATTTTTTGTTTGAGTTTGCATATAGTCGTATGTTAAGTTCACGCCTGTCTTGGCCAGGTAGGAAAAGGAAGGAGCATTCTACACTTGGTGCTATAAATGCAAATGGAGGTCTCTTTATCGTGGTTTTTGCAACTGAATCGTAGAATTTATTTGATGAATTTGGCCAGACATAGGTCGGTACAAATAAAAGGACATAGGAATTGGATACAACCAGATGTTTAAAACCCAAACTTATTTCTAGCCCCCGTATTAGTGTACAATGTTTTTTTTTTTTTTTTTCATCGTGGTAAAATCATCACATGAGTCCTCCCACCCCGGGCAGGGCGGGAGGGACTGTCAGACTTGTACTGACTAAAATCCACGGTGTCCTTCGATAGCCCTTTATGTTCCGGGGTCACGGTGATGGAAATAAGTCCCGCGACCCCGGCAGGCTTTGGCCCTCTGTGAGGGGGCCCCGTCATTTTGCTGACGCTCTTTGAGGCGCGCGTGGAACACGACGCGCCGTCGACCCGGGCATGGTCCATGGTCGGACAGCGAGTTGCCCTTTACTCGATGTCCGCATGCCCGCGCCTACGGTGGCCGGAGGTCGTCTGCCGACGTCCGACGCCGTGGGCGTCTACCACTGCGGTTGGGGCGGAGGGAGGACGCTGTCCTCTCCCTCTCGCGGCCCGCCTCCTCCTTCACGAGCATTACTGCTTCGCAGAAGGAGGCGACCGCTTCCCACTCCGTCTCGCCCCGCAGCATGGCCTCGACCAATGCTGGGCGCGAGAGGTCTCCGCCTATCGCCTCCCTGAGGACACGTCGGTGCTCTGTCCAAGCTGGGCAGTCTTGCACCGTATGCTCTACGGTGTCCTCCGGGCGATCTTCGCAGTGGTGACACCCAGGCGTATCCTCCCTCCCTATCCGACACAGGTACCTCCCGAAACTTCCGTGTCCGGTGAGGACCTGCGTCATCCGATAGGTCAGGACGCCGTGACGTCTCTCCAGCCACTCCTCAAAGAGGGGTCTTACCGCCGCGATTGCGGCGTGCCCGTATTAGTGTACTTAAGGAAATGATTTCTTTGATAAGCAAGTACTGGATATTGTCTGGCTGTATGATACTGGCAATTGCAAAAGCTGTATAAAAATAAATGACCGAAACAGATATAAAAATACACGTCGAGCATTTGTAAGTGAAAGTTTAGGCAGTTCACTGTACTTGATTTGACAGTTTAATATTATGTTATGAGATATTGCTTTAGAATTATTCTGATAGGTTTGATTTAACTTGTTCAGAAGATATTAAGATGTCATCTAGATAAAAGTGTGTTAATATTTATATTTCTGCAATTGGCATCGACTTTTAATTGGTTCAGAGATAAGATCTTGATTAAAATTTATTGGTTATTAGCTGTTTGAGCACTTGATCCGTCTTCAAACTCTTCATTACCATTTTGTAATGTAACGAACGGAATGTTCCAGCACCCACAAGAACACATCAAAGATACACATAACATCTTTAATTACTGTAACATAATGGTGCTGTGTTTTCATTTATAAAGGATCTCTTCCAATTCTACCTTTTAACCTTAAGCAACAAACGGTAATAACTCAGAACACAAAGACGGAGAGCCTTAATTAAAAGCTTTGCCTACCAAACGGCTCACGTACGAACTATCACAATTTTTTCTCACAATTGCTGGAGTGTATACGTGAGTCTAAGATCCACTACACCCGTAAACTAGGAAACTCGCCCTTAATGCTTCGAAATAAAGGCGCTATCAATCTTACCATGGACGTGCAGTTGTCCGTAGAACAGCCATCTGTGGTTGGCTCACTAGATAAGAACGTGACTCCATATATCGTTGCTTTACATCTGTAGCTCACGGGCACGTTGGAATATCATGTAAACAAGGCCTTTTTGGTCTAGTAGCAAGAAACCGTTTCCAGATGGGGCTAAAGATGAGATTTTGTTTTGTTAAGAAATTGGGGATTAGGTCTAGTAACTGTTAGGTTAGCATTTTGTGACCCCAAATTCTCAACAGACGTACTTCTAAGTCCCCATTTTTTTTAGTGTCGCCACTACAGAACGATTTCAGGCCCTGTCCCATACATTCACATTATCTTGAAAAAAAAAGTTGTACCAAAAAATCTCCACTTTCAAGCATTTAATAAAAAAAGGCACATTTTCCATCAATATATCCTTTGCAACAACCGCTTCTTTACTAATCTACGTGGGTTAGCCTGTGGCAACGCGATGCACGCAGGGGCCGAACCCAACAGCGCTCTCTCTTAAAAACGGGATATATGGCTTCTTACTGTCCAAACGCTGGCGAAGGTATATTCACTTGAGTAGTGGCTTATCTCCCGCTGTAGTTATGTTTGCATACGATTGTCACTGCCTTGGGAGATAGTCGATAGTGTCAGATGGACTGGGTGCGTTGTGTGTGAAATGGCCTTTATTTTTGAAAAAGTGTTTATGTAGGACTGTGGTTCCGAAAGAATCGTGTTAAAATCTCCCTGTCAGATTTAAGTTAGTTTACGGCATATTTAAGTCGTTCGTTCAAACTTAAGTTACATTGGGGGAGATGTCTGCTATGAATTAGAGTACTATATTAATCTTGATCCGCACAAGAAGTTAATGGTAATACCTGAAACGTCTGAATAAAATATTGCCCCCTTTCGGTAGGGTCAATGATCTGAGAGCGGAGAGGAGAAACACTCTCCGAAAACTACTCAAGCTTACAAACACCCAATATTAATATGTAGAATACGTACTAATAAAACCAAAGTCGATTCTGTACCCTTGTCTATCCTTCGCTATTACAGATGGGGGAGCGAGGCAGCACGAAGTTATCGGCAAGCGATTCTATCATGATGTGCACACGCACCGGCCACATATTGAGACTTGCCGTACACTTCCAACGCAGCCGAAGACACCAATCAGCAGATTCACTTCACTTGGTGCGAATCGTAGATTATGGCTGAGTTAGGCAGTGATTTGTATTACTCCGGTGCTTGTCCAATGTTTGGTTTTTTACTTGATTGCTTTTCCGGAAGCGTCAATATCACAGATGTCTTCTTGCCATAATCCCTGATACTAAGACGCATTATTCTGTTGTTCTTTGTCTATCTACGTTACTGACCTGTGTGGGACTGAGGAAGTCTTTGTTATGATAATGAGTAAGATTTCTTATAGAGACTTTATTATCATTACTGTATAAATATTCCCTCCACTACATTTTTTTTTGGCCCGGTTTGTATTAATTAGAAGCTCGCGCTGTTAACTTTGTTCGCTATTTTATGCAAAAATTTCTTTGAATTCTTAACCCCTCTTTTAGATCTCGAAATGGTAATGTACTGAAAACATCTCGGGAAGATTCCTCAAGTGTTCACCGTAGATTCAGTATGACATATTAAAGTCCTAGATTGCACCACATGATGTAACTGAGGAATGTAATACCTCTTGCGCAGAGAGCGCTTTCTATCTACACGGTTCTTTTTATAAAAACTTATGTTTTATCAAGTTTAATACGTATTGCTCAACAATTGATCCAAAACTCTTGCATTAATAATACTTGCGGGTCAAATAAAAACGCGTATATTGGCTTTCACACCATAAGAAGAAGAAAAAACATGTTCCCGGAGAAGATGAATGCTGTAAGTGTAAGGATGGTAGGTTTCGTCATGCCCTAGGGGACCGGGCTCAGGGTTCGAGCGGAAGCGATTACTGACCTTTGATATCTGTTGGCATTCCACCCACGCTATAATTGAATCTGTGGTCCGCACGAAAAAACTATGAAGAAATGCGGTTTTGTGGTCTCGAACTAAACCCCTATTGACTGGAATTAGGTACCCTTCGAGCTCAAAATTTCAGTGCCTTTTGTGCTTCGCTTATATTGCTATTCTTCAACAACAGCTCCTTTGAAGTACCCTTAAATGTCCTATTTGGTAATTTTTCCAACCGCAAATAACATGAATTACGTACTAAACAATTTTCTCGTTTACAATTTACCGTCGCGAAACGTCGCATCAAACTGTCGCGTTATTCCCTGAAACGTTTCAAATGCTTGGAACCAACAACGACAAAACTCAATCAAAAGGAAAAATTGCGAAGAAAAAAAGCATATCCAAACTTCCTTTCATAACAAAGCAGAGGACCAGCGATTTGAGACTACATTGAGGCTTGCTAACATTTTCAAGAAACATTGAAAATGCAGACGGAAGCTCCTCACTGCAACAAAGAAACACGAATTGGAAAAATTTTTTTAGCGAGGTAATCATGTGATCTGTTTATTTTTGATTCCCGAGGATTTGTAGCTTACCATCCGATCGATCGGTTTTAAATCTTATCTGCACTAACGCAATTTACGTCATTGCATTACGTGCGCCGATCTATTGTATCTGTGTCGCTGTATCTCGTCTGCATTCAGACCCCAAATTTTGCGCAAAAGGGCCCCCGCAAATTTACTTACCCTTGTGCGTAAATGTCTGAGTTGTAGTAGTAATCGCTTCAGAACTATCGAACGGTCGTATCGTCACGCGCCAGTTTTTCCCTCTTCTTTCTCTGACGTTTGGACAATTCTGATATATTGACGAGTTTACGACGGCAATTTTGTTCGCGAAAAAACAGTAGTGCGGAGGCCTCTCCCTCCCCACCTCCCCCACGGATCACGGTCCGTTGTGTTAGCGCCGCGAAATGGAAGGATATTTTCTTTTTCTGGTGATTTTAGACGCGACGTTCACCGAGACACATGAAATATGAAGCGAACCGCGTGATAAATGAAAAAGCAAACGGTTGGTTCGCGTTTGCGTTCGGACCTCGCCGTGAGTCAGACTTTTTCAAAAACTGTTACAATTCTTTGGAAAACGAAAGTAAATGGGACACGTGTTGTTGATTAGTTGATTGTTGTAACCTGTTATATCGGAGATCTAAGATTACGCCGGCGGGTGTTTTTGGGATGTAAGAGAGATAGATAAATAATGAGATAGCGGTAGCACGGGTGGTTCGGCAGGCGGCGTCAGGTGAATCACGTATTCGCATGCAAATGATATCGCAAGCGCGCGTGGCGTGGGCGTTTGGTGCGCGCGAGTGGCCGCGCGATTATGGTAATAGGTTACGCGCGAGAGGTCGCGGGGCGAGGGCGGGCAGGGTCGTGCGACCGCGCTAAAACAATGCGATCGATAATTGTTACTTTGGCCCGGCTAGACCCAGTTAGCTGGCTCTTTCGCACGCGGCTTTCGATAACGCTCTACGCAGCCATGCACCGCGTTGCGCAAATCGTTGCAACCTATAAATACAAAAAAACGGTCCGATGAAACTCGACCATCGAGTGCTAAAGTACATATTCGCACGCCATGTTTGATGACCTACTGAAAAATGTAGGAATATTTGCAATAGGGGCTATAAGATGAAAAGGATTCGATGGCCTAAATCCAATAACAATACATCCGCGTTAGATTTGCCAATCAATAGTCCGTTTGTATTTCGGGAGCATGATTCTTGAGAAGGCGCATCCTTGTATCATTTATCAAGTACACTCGGGCTCCCCATAAACGTGTCCATTGATCAGCACGAAGACACATTCAAACAGAGGAATGCGCAATTTTATTAGTAGAATTTGTATAGGCCTACATTAGAGTCAACGACGTTTATGGCGAAGCGTCGACGATGCGAAGTAGTGTTGTACTTTGTATTCACAGAGCCCACGATCCGCGGCCGAGTTATGGCAACGAGTATCTTCGACTAATTAAACTGACGATTTCACAACGCCAGAGCTGGATGTAATTGATTGTGGCCACTACTCTTTATGGCTTCACACAACGTGAAATCTGTTTGTAAACGGCTGTGTGGCGTCGGGCTGACTAACTATATACTTGTAAGCCTGTATAGACGACCATTTGCTTTGTGTACACAAACAATATCCATAATTAATGTGGTTTACACAATCATTAACAAATGGAGACTGAAGGCGTATGCCCCTTTATATTTCGCGGAGTACACAGGAAAGTGATCTGTCATTGTGTTTCTCAATGTCTGGCGTAGAAATTCCTTCTTCTTGTTATAAATGAAGGTCTTCGTAAATTGCATTATTAAGAGCCCGGTCCCCGCGTGTATTAAAACGGTAATTTTTGGGAAAGTGAGAAGTTACTTCAGAATTATGTTTTCTTTCTCTGCGAGTGTACTTAGTATAGTGGGGTAATTTTTTTTTTTTTTTTTTTTTTCTTTATTTTTAAGGGGGTTTTTTCAATAGAGAAAAGGCCACCCCCATTATTGTTCAAAAAAAAAAAAACTATAAACTTATTAAACTAACCCTACCCTCAAGCACACCTAAACCTAAAATAAATCAAGTCTAAAAAGCATCCTGGCCTCTCCGACAAGGGACGGGACAGAATACTTTAAAAAACCTACACTACTAATATTGTCTCCAAAGTTGACCGTCTTTGAAGCTCCGTCCGAACACATTCTGTAAGATGTGATAGAGCGGCTTCCACAACTCAACACCACTGACAATTAGGCGAGGTCGGCTTTGCGCATCATACCAAAACTGTTGAGAGGAACATGACCAGATCCGCAGCCTCAAAAGCCGATCACGAGTTTCTGTTCTTGGAATCCCGGTCACACCGACCAAAGCGGAACGAGAAATAGTGAGGGTTGAATTGTTCTATCCATCTTCCCTTTTTGTCAAGAGCGCATAATCAAATATTCCGACCAAAAATCAAAACAGGTATTTCTGACTATATGAAGTAAATTCAGTATACCAGGGGAACCACTGGTTAAGATTGTTCCATCAGATCCAGCTTCTTAGCTAAACAATCAACTTTTTTTCCTTTCCTGTTCTCATTAAACTCAAGCCCAAGTGAGACGGGAATCCATGGTAAAATAATAGTGTTTGTGTTTTGGAGACAATTTCTCTAAGCAGTCTTACAATACTATAGGCCCAGTGTAGCCCCCTAAATGTGAAGACATTTAATTAAATGCAATAGTGCGCTTTTAGAATCACTGAAGATCAAAAATCGATCCCCATTCAGAGATTTAATATATGAATAAAGCCTCCGCAATAGCGATTAGTTCTACATGCATGAATTGATAGGTTGAGGAAATTTTGAATTGCATATGAGACGCCATATTTGAGGGTCTAAAAATGCAGACCTGAATAATTATTCTCTTGTGTTGGAACCATCCGTGTAGAGATGATAGAGTCAGAGTAGTGATCATTAGTGATTTATACAACATAGGGTTTTTAAATTGTATGGGTTTGTAGCATGGCTTTAGGTGTATCAATAATTGACTAAATTTGGTTAATATGGATGTGTCCATATTATTGCTAACCAAAGGTCCTGGAGAACATAATCTAATTTTGGATTGCAAATAAATAGGTTTCTTCTTTTAAATACCGTTAATAATAACTGAAAAGAGTTATTTTCTTGCGATCTCCCATAAAAAATTGTTTAGAGAGCTCATTAGTTTATTACTAATTGTGTTCATAAAAGGAGAAGCGTTAGATTTTTGATTCAATAGAATTTGCCACGCAGATTATTGACGGCGCACACGTAATGGAGGCAACAGTAAATCGGATTCCTGACATAGGATCGGAGTGACTTTGATAAACCACACCATCATCGTAGACACAGTTGGTATCTATCAAGCTTAGTTAATGTGTTATCGGCGCAATTGTCAAATAAAAGCACAAATCCATACGACGACGAACAAGGGCATGTAATAATCGTCGTAAAGTGAATAGGATGAACACCAACCAGACCAAGGACCCCCAAGACTTTGAAAATTTAATTAATTTAACTATCTTACTACACATTTCATTATATGTTTCTTCACGAAGACCCCTGTCTAGCCACATACCCAAATAACGAACATTATGTCAACGTAAACTCCAAAGACGACCGTGTAAAACGAATGTCAACATCTAATTTACGAAATTCCTATATTAATATACAATTTTACTTTTACTGGGAGAAAATCTAAGCCCGACATCGACTATAAAGAGTTCCGTCAATTAGGGCCGATTGCATCTAAATTGACCTTCAAAGAATGGACGCACATTGAACATATATAACAAAATCATGCGCATACTGGGAATATGTAACATTGTTTTGTACAGTTTCAAACTTGAGGGTTACTCTGTGTTAAATAACAAAGGTGCAATGGGTCACCCTGAGCCAACCCTTGACCCGAAACTCTTGCAGATTATTTTATTCCCTGACTTTATTTTGATTTGACCTTCCTTTCATGAAGAAAGGTCCATAAGATATTTACAATATAAGACCCAACTTGAAGTTTTCCAAACAATTAATTAAAGTCAATTGGTTAAATTATTATAATGCCGTGATTTACATCCAAAAACAACCTAAAAGTAATAAACCCTCGTAAAATCCTATAGAATGTTGAAATGAGAACACTTAAGCGATCTATACAGGATATACCCCTACGGAATCCACAGTTTTTCTGAAAAAGAGCAGTTTTTTCTCAAGAAACCATGCTAAAAAAACTCGGATCAAATAAGAAGGAAAAATTTTACAAACACACGATAATAAAGAATCGGTCGGATGAGATGAACGTCAGTGGGGATCACGTCCAGTTTTGGGATGGATTATAGAAATATGATCGCGGCCACTGATAGGGGACCAAAGCTGATTTATAGAAACTATTGTTATAAAGACAATAACACACGTTTAGCCCTACAAGGGTAAAGTGTTTAACCATAGAATACGAAATCATCACATCCCGGAGGATGTATCCTTAAGTTGAATACATTTTTCAAAGCTCCTGCATAAGATCTACATTCTAAGGTAGGGTTCTATGGTGAATGATTGGGCACGAGGGAGATACATAGTCGGGGTTACTGTAAGTTTAAAAAGGTTATTAGTCGCTTTGAAAGTCCACGAAACGTCTTGGAGTAAGATATCCTTGTTAACCATTTTCATTTTTGCGGCCACAAACACTAGAAGTGGTTGCTCATCAACCGAAGAACAGAAATTATGCAGTGCCTGCTGGACTTGCCGTAACAATTTCTGACGCTGCATGTAGTCTAATCTTTTTAAAATGTCAAAATGTTGAGGAGTTGGGTTACGCCGAATGTAGCTAAGCGAGTCTACGGCGAGCGACAAGTTGGAAATTCAGTAGGTCCAATACGGCTTAGGGGAAAACGATGAGAAGGGTTTTGCTGAATTTAACCACTGCTGGAATAAATTTGGTTTGCAAGCATTGGTTAGAATATTCTAAAAATAATCAGAGGCGTCTTGAAGATAACTTGGTAACTTGAAATCGCAAATTGTTGTTCTAAATAATTTGTAATTGAAACCCAGTCCTGCTTTAGTGAAAATGTCGTTTAATAACTGGGGGTTCTACAACTCGTGGGAAACAGATATTTTAGAAGAGTAATGAGCGCTGACTAAATTTTTCATTTAAACCTTCAATTAATTGTATGGCAATATCTATGAAACAGAAATATCGGGTGAAGACTGTTGTAGATAGGTATCTTCCGTACCGAACAAGTGTGTGTGACTCATCATTCAAAAATGTACTTACTGTCAACAAGTGCGTCGGAATAAAGTCGACCTCTGTATCAGTTTTTAAATGACCAACGGTTATGGTGGGCCGTTAAATCACCTAAATTAATGTTTGGATTGTCGGAATGATAAATATGATCCCATACTTGTTGTGAAGTGGCGATCCTAGAATGACATATAAAGAATATATTCTCATCGGCCCTCACAATTAAATAATGTTAACGCACACTAACTCATACCGCGGTTGCTAAGGCGTACAACGACGAGCTGGCGATTTGAATCGACTTATGTACAATAACGGCCAACACCGCCGTATGAATACAATAGCGATCGGAAAGGAAACTCATAACAACTATATTAAAATTGCTTTCTGGTCAAAGCCATGTCCTCACTAAGGGCAGCATATTGACTATTTTCCTGGCGTAGAATTTCTGAAAAAGTTCTAGTAATTTGGTTTATTACTTTGGGACATTCACTGGATATATTTAGTGTTAATCACGTAACTGAGTAATAAAATTCACAAAGACTTCAGTTTCATCCACGGCCAACTTCGAAACATAACCAAACCCCATACACTAACATAAACCATTCTAGCACAACTGATACGAACGTAGCTTGGATGATCACATGCTTGGCGTAGAAAGATAACCTCCTTAATTCGGATATAGTTTTTCGTATAAAACGGTGAATTCGTCTTTTCTGGTCCACACCATCCTCACTGTTAGTCTTGTTGTCTTCGTTGGAATGTCCGAAAAACAAATCCTCTTCAAGTCGAACTGCTGTTTAGTTTTAAACCCAGTTTTTAGTAGGACGGTGGTGAGATCTGGCCGCCTGACTCCTCTTGTGAAACAGGGCACTTTGGTTTTCACAATTTGTGCATAAAGTTGGACGAAAAGGAGAAGCTGGCGTGTGGTCCTATTGTCAGCGGTGACTCATCATTTTTAGAACGAGGGAAATGAGTTTTTATCCGTTAAATCGCTGTAGTTAGTCGAGCGTTCGGGGGGACGTAACATTAGACAAAAGCTTTTCCTGTATGTTACCTAAACTCAGGCGGATTTGCCCTAAGCCGTTTTCCATTTGTTATACTATGAGACAAGTCTTGCTCAAAGATATGTGATTTTCCGCCACATTAAACACAGGTGACACAAGGCTAACAGTTTTCATGATGGACAGCATTTTGGACAGTCAACCTTTTGTATTGGACCAAATTTTCCTTACATGTACCCAATCTCCAGCATTGGGGCACATGTGAGACCTGCTGTGAATGTATGGCCAACTTGACCGAGTATATCCCTACATGAATGGAATTTGGTAAATAGTCGCCCTTCAACATAGTCGGATGGTTTCGCTAAGGCACCAACCTCCTTCATCCCTGTTCGAACGGTTTAGTCCTTTTAATGATAAGAGTTTGCAGGGCGAGGGCAAGAAATATATTCTAACGATTTTGGTCATCAGAAGGTCAGTCTACTCCTTAATAATGCCATAGCACAGACAATGCTGTGGCCTTTTGAACCTCCCACCCTTCTTCCAAGAGAGCTTCACATTCAAAAAGCCTCCTTGAGTCTGCTTCGCTCTCGAACTGAGACGAGTTTAAAGGGCTCAGTTATTTAATTGACAAACTTCTGTAGATTATTTCTTTCAGATACGAGCCAATGCAAATTGTTTTATTGGCAGTAGCTCATTATAGAATATATACCTCATATTTTATATCTCTTTTCAGAACGTTAATACTACTTTACGCCGGACTGACTTTTTCCTTTTACCTTCTTTCAACCTTCCGCTTTCCCCACTAAACTGGGGTTCTCATGTAGTCTCGGTGCCCGCTCATCAATAACTCTTCTTCACTTTTCACCATTCACACAAGTCTTCCAGAGTGTCATGTCAGACATATTTCAACAAGCACAGGCGTACCACTACGCGGAGGTGGCTAACGTTATCCATGATTGACTAACTCCACATCAAACAAAAACGGAATGGTATAAAAAATAGGCGAAAGGTTTGGCCACGACTCACTCGCGTGGGCCGATAACGCTAAACAATTGCCTGGGAGATGATATAATTAACAGCTCGAGAGCAACATAACGAACACGACCCCGAACCGCCGAGTGCCGAAACGGTATATAGTGGGGTAATTGCTAGACGTTAAGAAGTGGCAAAGTTTTTTTTGAGGATGGCGAGTCTTAATTATAAATAAAAGAGTTTATGGAACAGTCCCGCGCAATAAATTTAACTGGTATAGGCATCGTTTTTTATAATCCCCAAATAGTCGTAATAAATAGCTTTCTTACGTTGGGACTGATAATAGTTTTGAGTGCCAATCCTTGCATTCCCAATGGCGTACTCACTTCCGTAAAGTTGGCGTATATGTTTAGTGATTACACTCGTCCTTTAGCATCCCCTCCGGGAATTGAAACAACGATGGAAGACAAAGTAACTTCCATGTCTATTTGTGGTTTCCGATAACAAACGTACCAAATGTCGCCAACGGAATTTTTCAATTAAAACAATTTTGACGGAACCCTATTCTAGCAGCGTTTTAACAGCCTAATTTTACGTAGGGGCGCTCACACAAGACGCGCGTCGACTGTGCGATTCGAGGGCACGCGGGTTGCATATCTTATTAATCGTTCTACATTCGTTTTTGAGATTTAGTAGTCTTTATAAGCTTTTAATGAGTTAGCAGTAATGTGGTCGCGTACGAATGGCCGAATCGGCTTGTCGTCCCAAAACAAATACGATTAGTGTTTAAGAACGTAACATCGAAAGGGTGACATCTTTTGCTCGATTAACTGTCCATTTTCTGTTGTTACTACTATTTTGCGTTTATGTAATCCAACTGTTTGTTTAACGTCACATGGGTTACAATTTAGAACAAATTTATTGGTGGGTTAGGTAATGTTGTGATCTAGTATTACCCCGTGCAAAATAAATATAATATGTACGTACATAATTGCTAGTTATCCCATGACAGTTATAAAACTGAAGTAACAAAGCTGTTTTGCGATAATACTACTGTGTATGTGTATCACCAGAAGTTGCTGATCGAAAATATTTAATGAAGTATTCCTATCAATAAATAGCTGATGCTGACAACCGTCTTTTTGATTAACAAGCCCGGGGAATTAAAATCTTATTCCAACATTTCACAAATCTTATTCCAACATTTCACATTATTATGGTGTCTAATAGAATACACCCAATCAAATTTTTTCCCCATGGTAGGCAGAAATCACAAGATATCCTTCTTAGGATCCTTACATACTCCTTTCAACTTCATCCACATTCCATACATTCTGGTCGCATAAGACGCGATCATCATCATCATCATCATCAGCCGGAACCGTCCATTGCGAACAGAGCCTCCCCCTTAACCGCCACGCCGAACGAACAATTCGCCCACTTGCATCCACGGTTGCCCGCGACTCTCACGATGTCGTCCGGGTCCACCTAGGTCGGTGGGACGGCGATGCGCATCATATTTCCATTCGAAATAATTCCTGACAAGAAGAATCACAGCTAATTATGTACTCTCATAATAGGTGCCGCGAACTAATTGTAACGATGCGAATAGTTAGTCGGCAATAGAGAGCTCATTCAGGACTACAATCTAGGGTGCGGACGCTGTGTGTCAATAGGATACGGTGGGGCCGAGTCGGGGCGCTTGGTTGAGGCGAGAGATCGTGCATCTAGGGCCAGTAGATCAGCAGCACACGTGGCTGCCGCGCGTACCGAATGAGACTGGCATTGGGCGAGTCGATGTGCCGACCGTATGTCTAGGAAGACGACAGAAGGCAATGTATTTGATATTTATAGATATAGATAAAGGGAGTACGCCATTAGAGTGATCTGTTTTTCTTACGACAATAAGGTTTACTGCTGTCAATAGCAAAATGGTCGAGAAAACACTAGCATTACGTTTCCGAAGTTTTGCTGAATGTCAAGTATGACGCGACCAACGAAACGCATATAGAAAAATGCAAAGGCTGCAAAATTTCCCCCAAAAATTGAGGTTGAAAAAATTTTATTGTAAAACCTACAAAAACTTCCGTAAACAATAAAGGAATTGCAATGTAATAGTGAGAACGGTTTAGGTTTGAAAAATGCAACGTGTTTTTGCAGCACGCGTTGCAGTTGCACACGTTCTAGCATATTTGTGTTTGGAGTCGCCATCGGTGTGCGAACCTTTTACTTTTTATGTTTTATTGCGGATCGTATGGTATCTCCCTAAGGTTTATTGGAATTTGTTTTGGCTCATTTCTGGTACTCAATATTGTAAGTATTTCGCTTATTCAACTACTACGATAATTTTGCGCATGCTGTGAACACAACGATCCCTGCAGGTCGCTAGAGTTTCTTGTTTATAGACGACCTTTGAAAATGTGTCGTCCACACACTTTGCACCACCGCTCTCCTCTCGCTTTTCCGTTGTTCCCACTTTTAACCACGGTCCGCTGATGGGCTTACGTCTCACCAAAGTATATGTTTTCTGAAGTAAACGCGTCTGTCGGCCATTTTGACTCTAACTCGAAAAATCGTATGGTTTTGTGAGAGCCCTTTGGAATGGAGTAAACAGCAAAGTGTGGCAGCTCACACATTTTTCCTACGTTTGTCCTGATTAGGAAAGCAGCTGACAGTACACGAGTAATCCTTCTCCTCGTCACTAGTTAGTGTTTGTCACGATTTCGTCCCATGCCTTCGCAGCCAACGTGGTGGCCATCGCAATCTCATCGCAGTCTCGTGTCACGTACTTCCCATTTGTCCGCCAGGAATATAGCCTTAGTGTGAGCAAATTTTATGCTATTCATAAAGAAAAGTTTGGTATTGACTTCAATATTGGTGACGCAGGAAGATCAACCTGGCTACGACGAAAATAGGGAAATGACAATTTTTAATGGCAGTTTTTTATCGGAACAGGAAATGCCTCAGCTACCTTTCGTTGTTCCAAAAACTGTTTCTCTATACTGGACATGACTTATTTCTTTCACGTTTACCATGACAATTCATTAAACTTAATTTTATTTCACTATTTTTGCGCCCTATTGTTTACCCTCCGTCCAAAAATCGAACAGACTCTACAATCACGCATTGTCAAATACAAACTAATCCTATTCGTTAATAAGCACTTGGTCCACTAAATCACCACAAACGTAAACTACTATGCAAAGTCTCATAATTGGTGATGAAGGAACTAGAAACTCCTCTTAAAACTGTGTTTAAGACTGTCCGCTTCACCGACCGATATTGACCGTGTGTTTTAAACTTGTATGTTAACTTATGTGTAAAGGACCGTTCAGATGGGGGCGATTGACGCGCGAGGTATATGGCTTTGCTGTTTTAGAATGGTGGTTAAATTAAGCTGACACGTGTATATTATTGTGTTCTTCTTGATTCAAAAATAAGGACTAAAAAATGCTTTATGTCGTGGCTGACACAAATACTACAAACGAGATTTGAAAAAAACGCTTGGGACGTGGTGCACGAAGTTGCCTTCTGTTGTTTTGTCTTCCACAGAGACATGGCTTTTAGGGAGAAAGTATTTGCAAAAAAAAACAAGGGAACGCGACGAGTAAATTTCAGCATCGAGAGTAGTGGTTGCGCTTGTGCCTAGTTGGTTAAGGCGTCGGCGTATCTATCCAGAAGACGAGGTTCGGAACTCTTCTCGCCGCAGAATTTTCCGTTCTTAAAAATATCTTGCGAAGCCGCGACGCAGGTGTTATTGCGTATACAAAGTATATTTAAGTATGTGAAAGACATTCAATCATTCCTGATTCAATTTTAATAATGTGCTTACCAATCATGGCAATTAAAGATAAAATCTCGATTGCCGTTTCTACAGAATCTAGACTGCCGCGTCGATTCAGTGCCTCCGCCTAAGTGTTTAACGTAATAACAAGCGGGCTTATTTTGATTAGCGCTCGCCACGTACGCCTACCCATTCAAACGACAAAAACACACGGGTTGTGACACTCGCGGGAACAAATGAATGAACTTTGGAAATTGCCACCAACGTCATCTCGAATGTTATATGCGGGCGGTGGCTACGTAAACGGAAACAAGTGATACTCGGAAACGTTGTCGAACAAAAGTCAACCATCGTGTGAGGTCGTGAGCTCGACCGTAAGTGTTTAACGGATAACTAGCGGGGTCTATTTGATTAGGGTGGCTGTTCCAGACATACTTACGGGACGTCGTTCCTACCCCAATTTCCGATAGTTTAGGGAGGGCGTTGAACCGGATTATCGTAGCGGAGGTATTTGAGGACATCCCATGGTAAGTGGAGCTCCGGTTTGGACGACGGTGATGGTCAAAGGACACGTGAAGTCTGGAACGAAGATTTGGTATTGAGTGTTGAGAATATGGTGTGGATCTGACGTTGTGTGGTCCGCCAGGAACCTTACTGGAGCTCGAATATAAGGTATCTGTTTGTTCAGGATCGTACTGTCAACCCTTCAAATTTGAACTCAGAAACCTACAGTAGAAGCTGAGTAGTTCGTTATAATACAAAACAATCTTTTTAAGAAATATCCTCAGGGAGAAAACCACGCAATCTTCAGAGACTTTAACTAGTTGAATCATAGCAACACGAAAATATTCCACAGTACTGTATAATAGGCATACTCCGAATACGCTAAGTCAGAATAACCATACTAGTCACGAAAAAGCTGACGAGAAGGCAGCGGCCATAACACAGTCACAGTAACTGACATAGCGAAGGCTGTAGAGACTATTATATTCGCAGCTCGGGCCCTGTAACATTGAATTCACACTTCAAAGCGCCTCGTTCGATACATAGTGCATACCTCTAACCTCTAGAATGAAAATAGGTTGAGCTCGCCACTTGAAATAGAGGCAGAAAATATATTCCGCCGTCTTCTATGGTCTCATTTGTTTTGTTCTCTCAACCCGGCGCCACATTCGCTGGGAGTCCACGCTCCGGTTTCCGGTACTGGTTGCGCCAACAACACCCGTTCCGGTTCCGTTTCGCGAATTGTGGGGCACACCCCACGGATGCATCGCAAAACAAAAAAAAAAAAAAAAATGTTGCAACATTTGCAACCAGACTGGTATGACAGAACAATTTCAACCAATTCCTGTCGAGTTTTACGTGGAAACGTTTTTTTTGCTCTAAAATTGTTGTGTATTCAAAGTTTGACTTTCCTTTGTTTTATTACTTCGCCGCAAAATGTTTCACTAAATTATAATCAGCTGGCTATTTTGAATATATTTCCGGCTCTCTCGAGAATTCTGCAATGCATCAGATATGCCTACATTTAATTCTCCATATCATATACGGCAGGTTTGAGCTGTGGAATATTTGGGTAATCCCCGCACTAGGACCTGGATGTCGTTTCACTTGTTTGCCACTTGGCATACTTTTGAGCGTAATAAACCAATTTTCACCGGGCAAAAATAAGGTTATAAACCGATTTTCTTTTTGACTCCACAGCTCGAAATACGTGTTGTAATTAGAAATTTTTTGCATTCTATGTAAATAGGGGTCGAAAACTGGTTCCCAAATTGCTTGCCAATATTCGACTTGGTTGACACTTTTTTTATCAAGCACACAATATAAGCTATTTCTTCATCCAAAGGTTATTATTATCGCACTGTTTCACATCAGCAATCACATCTGAATTTTTTTTATTACAGTAGATAATTGGAATCGAGTTTAGTTGATAGTTTTTGATTTAAAATGTCTTACGAGACATTTGGAAATTTGTTTACTTGCCATTTGAAAGTGCTAATCAATCAAATGAATTTGTCGATATGAAGACAAACTACCTATTTGACTTGTTCACGTAGTAACTAAAATAAAAACACTTACCCAAAGTGATAGATCTTACAACAAATAGTTGTTGAAGTACCGAAAGCGTGGGGTGATATCGATATCAGATGGGTCAGTGGCCTGGTTACCTTGTTTTTTGTTGTGCACAAAAACTCGATGGGGAACCCGTGGCGGCTCGCCGAGCCCGACATCGTGCGTGCCAAGCAGCGAGCCGATGATTGACACTTGAATTATACTTCTGTACCTTCGCTGGGATATAGCAGGCCATTTATTTTTTTCGCTTCACGTTCCGAGTGGTGTTTGGAAATGAAACGAATGTTCGGTGAATGTTTCATTCGAATGAAAAATATGCTGCCTATGAAGAAATATTATGTCGACTGCACGTGATGAAACGATTACAAAAAGCCTTAACAGTGAAATGTTGTTGATATCAAAGTTAATTGTAGTTATTTCGGTTTTTCTTTAATGCCCCAGTTCCGTTTCGTGTCAATCTTCTTTCTTCGTTGGTTTTGTTGTGGGCGATAAACTTTAACTTCAGAGGTAATCTCTGGAAGAAAAAAACTGTATTATAACATTCAAACTATACCGATTGATTTTCTTTATTTTCCCAACTTCAGTAGTAGTTAAGCGAGTTTCTTTTGAATTACTCAATGAAAGTCTTGAGTAGAGCAATCATAATACTCATTTCTCGTAAAAATCATATCTCGATCTTCACGTCCGAGTCGATACATTAAATGTTACAGCGTAAAAAATAAATTACTTGCAAAATTGCATTCTGTTTCACTTTAGATCCTAACACCATTTGATATATTACAAATTGGAAATCTAAACACGATATAAAACACGCTCATTCATTTGTTATAATATTTGCTTGCTGAGTAGATAGAATATTCTTACTCCTTGCTTTTAACTGGAAATGTGTGTTATGATACATTAAAGTATCATAGAAATTACTCATGCCACGTCCACAGTACATAATGAGAGAAAAATACTATTCGTTCTTCTTAGCTACGTTGTGCCATCTTGGAAAGGTTGGGGGGGGTCTCGCCTAAACCATGTTTCACCCTAAAATCGCAAAACGAAAAATTTGATAGTTCCCTCAAATGACTACAGAACAAAGATTATGAAAAGAATAGGGTGGTTTTAGTCAGTGCGAGTCTGGACAGTCTTCCGCTCCACCACGCCAAGGCATTATTGGAAAATATATTGTTACTCCCAAAAAAAATTCTAGTAATGACGAAGTATATTCCCTGACACCTAGTTGTAAGGAGCATTTCTGGAAAGCAAAGTTTAATACCCGATTATTTACGTCATTTAGGATAACTTTCCCAACGTAGTCCCCAGCTACGTGAAGGAACGTCACGGAATGTTCCAAGAATTGGTCCTCCACGTGTAAAAATTAATGAAGACTACTAAATTTACTGAACATTAAGCCTGTTCGCAGTTCGGCCAGCTTTTAAAATCGGGCTTTTTCTTTTTTTAGCTCTGAATGAAACTTGTGTTGTTAATATAAGTTCCGGATTTTACTAATTTTTGAGTAAGGGACTTAACTGATCCAACAAACAAGTTTATGTTTCTTTTGGTAATTTCTTTCCTTTGCGAGGAAGTGGTCTTTTCTGTTCTCTGAGCGTATTTCGAGTTTTTCTTATGACTTCTTCTAAACGCATAATAAGTCTTCATCTGCAGTCACCTTTTCAAGCACTCTGTCCATCTTTTCCTTGCGTCTTTTATTACATCATTCTTAAAATTTAAGTGAAGGTTATTTTCCTTAAATACGAATAAACTTGTGTAAATGATCTCGGATCAAGAGGATTTCGTGTGATGTTATCACATGGAGCTCTTCAAAAAGGCGTTATGTATGATGAGGTTTATGTTTGTAATTAAAAGCCCCCCCGACACACGGAAATTACTAGTCTGGGGCAACGAAAAAAACGAAAAAAAAGGCAAGTAAAAAACTCTGCAGTATGAGCAATGCGCCAGACCACACCTCTGGGGTGCGATAGCGTCTTTGGGTTTTTATGGTATATAATTCAATTCAGGTGGTCCGTATTCTTTTTGTCACATAACATGGTTTAAAAAAGTCGTCTCGATAAATACGTGAAGGACAGTTAAAGAAAATGCTACATTAGCCATGTACAATTCCGGTAAACATTAGAATGTTCTAAGAATCGTTGTGTGAAATATTAATTATAGTCTATTTGTTGGGTAATGTTTACAAATTGCAGATATTACCTTCAAGTGCAATAAACTAACACTTCGCTCGCATTATTACTCTTTACTTCGAATTCGCGTCTAGCTTTAACAGGAACATAAGGAGCGACTAGATCACCTTTTTAGGAAATTTTGCTCGTTTTATCTTCTACGTCGTGTCTGATTGCCTTATTCAAGTTTAAATAGATTTAACTAGGATGCAGGGAAGCAGTGGTGGCCAGTGGTATCGCTCCCGACTTACGAGTTGTAGGTCGTGGGTTCGAACCCCGCAGGCGCAATTACTTTGTGAATTTTATTTCTCCCCCCTGCTCTCAAAACGGTGAACAGAAAAACATCGTGAGGAACCGGCCTGTCCTAGACCAAAAATTCGAAGATATGTGACATCTACCAATCCGCATTGGGCCGGTTTTTGTTGTGGTGGATTATGGCAAATTCCCGCTCCGAGAGGAGGACTGTGTCCCTGCAGTGGGAAACAGGATTCTGTCTTAAGAAAGAACCTCCACAATGTAACACTCCAGAAGCAGGTCAAACAATATTGCGGCTTCGTTATGATGTCTCAATCTATTCTAAGCATCATGTACATTCAGCTGTATGGAGAAGGGAAGTGAGCAGGAAGGGGCAGACGAGTATGTAAACGTTATACTTCTCATGCCATTGCTTAATGCCACTTCGCGCTGCAGCGCCTCCCCAAGTAAGAGCGTTTTTATGAGGACTTCAAAGGACGGCAGCGTGAGCGGTAGGGGTTTGTTACATTTGCTCAAGCGCCAGTTGACGCCGAAAAGTAATATAATGCCTCGTCGAATTCTTCGGCCATTATAAAATATTATAGTAAGCAGGTTGGTAGGTACTTTGAAAAGTTCTATTACGATGAATAGGATATCATACACATCTTCTACGACGTTTTTCTTTTTTTTCATAGATTGATTTTTAACTGGACGCCAAATAATTGTATCGCAAAAAGACACAGCGCGGACACTGCAAAAATTTCAAACGTCTGCCCTTGCGGAACTTGAAACCGAAGTGAGAGGCAGGGCAGTATGGAAACACACATTTCCTGCGATCTGCCACAGCAGTATCAGGGAATTATTGGCTGGTAGCGCCGAGGAGCAGC
Organism: Agrotis ipsilon; assembly: GCA_028554685.1. NCBI lineage: Eukaryota > Metazoa > Arthropoda > Insecta > Lepidoptera > Noctuidae > Agrotis > Agrotis ipsilon. The sequence continues at coordinate 17,598,539 of CM052967.1, forward strand.
GGTAGCGGGCTGAATGTGTAAACAGCGGTTAGGGGCTGAATGTAATGAGGCATTAGAAAATCCCCTACAAATCCTTCAGAACACTTTCATTATTATAACATTATTACCGCCTCACACATAATTAATAGTTAAAAATCTAAACACGACCTCTAGCCCCAAGACGCAATCCTCTTAAAACAATATTCGGCTCACTCGGACAAAACAAACAGACGCATAAAATTTCATGGGGCAGACGAAAAAATCCCCCAATCCCCATTCAGAAGAGGACGAGGACCTTAATCTTATGGCAAACCAATGGTGTTTTAAACGGGCACACGACGACGTTTAAACTCAATTAAGTACTTGGACAAAAACATAAGGTATATGCTAATCCCGTCTGGGCCTTATATTAGGTGCCACAAACAATACTACTGGTTCGAGCCTTCGGCGATTCGTGCCTATGGTGTGTTTGATTCAAGGTGCTCAAGTTTTGTTTAGTTGCACATTCTGTTGTTTTTGTAGGATACTGTCGGGCGTAGTTATTCAACATTGAACCTCAAGAAAAAAGTGTGTATAGTGATGTCTACGCATCGAAACGTGGTCTTTCACTATCGACCTCATCTCAAAGCTCAAAAGCGCTCACGAGCTATGGAGAGGGCTATGCTTGGTGTGTATCTGTTTATGCGTGATCGAATCCGAAATGAGAGATCTGTAGACGAACTAAAGTCACCGACATAGCAGACGGATGATTCGCAAGCTGAAGTGCAATGGGCAGGCCATATTTGCTCGCAGAGCAGATGGCCGATGGGGGTCGGACAGGTGCTAAGTGGACCACGGTCTAGAAAGCGCATCATAGGACGTCCACCAAAAAGGTGGGACAGACGACCTTATAAAGTCGCCGGAAGAGGATGGATGCAGGTCGCTTCAACCGGTATATGTGGAGATCTAATAGACGAGGCGTATGATCAAGCACTGGACGTCCTAGATGATTGATGATCGAAGACCAATTGAGCCACATAATATGTCATCCAGATAAGTGCCTTCTATGCTTTGTGCGTTCTTCTTCTCATTTCAATTATTCCACACTTCCCCTTTAGATTCATCATTCCAGCCGTTTCCTAGGAGCCGATTTTTGTTTAGTAGCTTTTTGCCACATCTTCAGAGAGGTTTTGATACTTACGTTGTGATTCTTTCCTTTGAGTGCCAGTTAATCATCCTCATTATTCCTAGTTCTATGTTTTATCACAAAAATTCTTACCACCTGCCATAATACCAATTACAAACTTTAATTTCGACACACAAATTTCCGTTGATCTTAATTCCAAGACGGCCTTCTAAAACATACTGGGCTGCTCTAACTGTAAATGACACCAACTTTCCACGTTATTACCTGTTCCCTAATGATGATTACTGAGTTAAAGTTTAAAGTACCACCTTTCTGGTTCGTTTATAAAGCTGCTCCTAAACTCCGGGCCCCATGTTGAGTACAGCGGAATAGATTATGGAAACAAAGAGCCGTACTGTATTTTTGATGGCGATCATGTCACACTTCACCAATTGTTGTTAGCCAGCTTACTTTATGACGTATCTTCAAACAATGCCTTGTTATATAATTTACTTTATTATGCCCATGTATTAACGGCTTTGATACATTTATACATCAAAGCTTTTAATAATTGTTGCACACGATATTCTGCTATCCGATTGCCATTTAACACAAAGAACAATACGCGGGCTAATTAGGACGTTTAATTAAGGACCAGTATATTTCCCAAACTCGTTTTTAGAGAACCAAAGAGGAAAAAATATTTCATCCGCGTTCCTTGAGGAATTATCTAGTCCAAAAAATATTTCATCCGCGTCCCTTGAGAATTATTAGTCCAATAAAAAAAACGTTTGCGAATTCCCAATGCACCAAATTATCCTCATTCTTTCCTCCAGTGAAACTTGGTTTGCTAAATGGCCAACATTAGGAGCTCTGCCATAATTCCATAAGTCCGTGTATAACGGTCTTAGGAAGTCGATAGTTTAATATAGGCTTTATGAGTTTTAGAGGAGCATTTTATGACTTAAGTATTCGTTCAGTTTGATGGACTGATGCGGAGCATTTAAATTCGCGGGAATCCAAGATCATTTCCTACCATAACATTAGCGATTCCTGTTCAGTGATGTGTCTATGTATGAAACTTCTTTGTTAATGTATCATTGTTTGGCTTGGAATTCTTCAGAATGCAAACTATCTTCAAGTTTTATCTTGGGAAAGATCCCGTCAGCATTAAATTTCAAAGAGAAAATTTTCGCCAACATCTATACGAAAAGTACGAGGCGGCATGATTCAGGTAATCGGGTAATGCCGGGAAGCGCCTCACGCTCGCATGTAGTTCGCATGGAATCGGGGATATTTTACTTATACTATATGCAGGTGTGAATGCCTTCGATTCGAGGTATTATATTCACCAGGACCTTTAGGTAGTTGTAGCTTCGACTATCATGGTCTTTTAAGTCTTTAGATCTAGAAGGGAAATGTGCTTTAGCATAATAATGTTTAAATCCAAGAACAGAGCTTCAATCAAAACCAAAACTCATCCGACAATGTTTTGAAAAGTGTTTTGCGTCGCACGACTGGAACCCAAGCCTTCATTACCCATATCTTAAAGACCTCGACCCTAGAAGAAACTTGGAGGACTCTTAGCACAAAAGCAGAGAGAACGCTTCAAATGAATTAGCAGTTTGTACGGCGAGGAGGGTTCTGAGTGATGTTCCATCTTATTTTGATTGCTTGTAGGTCAGTGACTTCGTTACATAAGCCGATAACCTGTGTCGCCAACAATAGTAGATAGTGTTATTTGTTTCGCGTGTCTTAAGTAAAATACGACTACAGTTTACTTACACAAAACTCCGCAAAAAACTAGTTATTGTTCATTACGCATGACTTCTGCATTGTAGCGACCCCTTCCACTGGCTTGAGCACAACCTGTTTACAATACAAAGTCCGGTCAGTGGCGCTAAAACCTTTATATTAGTATGCCGTTACGTGGCGGCGCGCAGCGGGCGCGGACCGTAACTTGCATTTTCGTGGGCTTGTCAGCTCAGCTGTTTTGCCACGGCGTTGTCGACGACCGCAGGGCTCGTTTGTGACGTCACGGCCCGCCGCGCCCACCGACCTCCCCCGTCCCGGGTGCCTCACACCCTTCCTCGCCCGCCCTTCGCCCCGAAGGACAATTATTTGCAGGATGCCCTTCCTCATTGTTACGGCTTACAAACTCTCTTTGTCTACAATTTTAGTCCTCTGGTGTAATTTAAAACGGGGCTTCGATGTTCTTTATAATAGTTGGCTGAAAGCTGAAATGAAACGGTCACTGTGTACTGTCACCATTTTCTGTGGATGAAAAATTTCGATTACATATCATTGGCTCGTAATTTAGTGTGTTCACGTTTTTTGTTTACCCTAGTCGGGAGCTTTTGTTAGGAGTGGGCTATGGAACTACTACAGCGTAGGGTGCTTATAAACATTGAACAGCTGTTACTTTGGAGTGTTGCCACACTTCGGTTATTTCTCGTACATTTTCTGTAAATATTTGGGCCAGAGACCAGCTGTTGTATGGAATCCATGTTTTGTGGACAGTGGCGATCAATCAAAGTGAATTACTTAGATGATCTATCAGCTGAGTTAATACTATTGTCAAGTACGTGGGTCGTGTGTTGACAATGAAATTGGTCAAGGATAATAATGGCTGGATTTTGATGACCTATTACTGAATGATTTGGTGCTTGAAATGCGATGCACGTAGGTAAGTGACGTTAATGAGGCCGATTTACTTTTGTAAAAACCGTATGCGTTGTCTGCAAAGAGTTTCTTTCTAAGAAAGAAGAATAGGGTAGAGTTGTACCTGGATGTATAGGATTAATCGGAGTAGGCAATGATGCGTGGAGATAGAAAAATCAGCAGTTGATCTTTTCGCTGAATTGATGATAGCAATTAAAAATACGGATAAATCTGAGATAATGCTCGATTTCTTCCATTTAAATACAGTCTAATGATAATCTTAATAACCTGTTGAAATAACACCCAACATAAAATAATCAATATTACACATTTTCTCACTCCTTCGCATGCAGAACCTTCGCTCTGTAAGAAAAAGGTATAATAATATTGCACAACAGCATATCACACAACCTATCATATCCCAGGCTAAGCAACTTGTGGTTATGGGGCATAAATTCTAAATACACACATATAATAGATAAATACACCCAACACAGAACAATTAGCATGCTCATACATTTGTTTAGGGGGGAATCGAACCCACGACACCCGCTAGCAGTCAGGGTTACTAACCACAGAACTAACACTATACACAGGCCAGTTCAAATAGGCCATGTATGTATCATTGCAAGCTCAAATTAAAAAAAATACAATCTCCCCATATTCTGCTATACATTACAATGCACCTGTCCCATATCTGTCGCAGGCCAATCGATAACTTGATGGATACTACAACTGAGGGCCACACGTCATCCTGCACGAGTTTACCTAGTCTTTGCATAGGTTCAAACGCTTTGCATTCGACTAGTAAAAAAATTGCCGTCTAACCAACAATTTTTACTTTGAATTAAAGGTGTGTAAAAAAAATACTTAATGAACGTGCTGAGGCGACTTGAAATTGGTGCATCTAACTTGTATAGCATTTGTTCACAGTTCTAACTCATAGATATGGAAGCATGACCGAACATTATCTGCCTAAAATTATTATACCAATCATCTATAACTAGCGACTTACATCTATTCTTTCTCGTAAAACATAATTAAATAATATACCTCTAATTGCTTTTCTCTTTTCTAGAGAGCATGCATTTTCATGTTACAGTTATTAGGGAAGGCACAGTTCCATATTTCTAGTCTAATGTTAACCTAATCTATTTTGAATAAGGTGTCCTAAGTTAAATTAAACTGTCACGAATATCGCCTGACACATTGTTTGATCATGGTTTTTAACCTTTCTGACCTATTTTTTCAGTTGAGTAATATAGTATACCAGTTATATTTTTATTCTCCCGATTAATAATATCTCGTAAAAATCTAGGTGACAGGTTTTTCGTGTTTAGTTGTCTATTGCCGACAGTGGCCTATCACGATCGATTTAGTGCTGATGTAGAAAAGCTAGATTTTCGGTACCAGGAATCGGATTGGAAAGGGTTTAGTGCGTTTAAAGGTCTTTTAAAAAGCAAAGGTGTAACTAAAAATATTGTGTGTTCGCAGTGCAAAAAATTTGAGTACCAGTCTTACCGAGCTTACTATCGTGTTACGCAGTAATTTGCTGTAGAGGGCAGATAGTTGTTCCTGTAAAATGTGGTTTTGGTACTTGAGGTTTTAAATTTTTTACACCCACGACTTAGGAACATCATAATGCCCCCCAAAACCTAGTTAAAAAACTGTACCAACTGCATCGAGTTAGATGGACCCAAAAATTCTCAGGAATCGATAACAAAAGTCCAAAGTGGTCATGGCCGAACTCTTTGGTCACGGACATAATCAAGCATATATAAAAATAGGCAATGAGCAATAGTGTAGATAGAATTCTTTGTAATCTTTACCAGCAAACGAGAGGAAACAGCCATTTCATTCACGACTATCAATCAACGACGTAAAGAAGGGCTTACGAGAGAGTGACAGGTTACTTGTACGGAAGGCACCTGAAGAGGTGATCTGTCTCACAAGATTTAGTTTTCCTTAGTGATGGAGGATGCTGCTATAGTCTTTAGCGCGATTTTTGAAGTAGCCTCCCAGAGAAAGTGGTAAGTTTTTCTTAACTACAAGTACAACACGTAACCTCCTATTAGTTTTTTTTTTTCTCATGGGTACTTAGGGACCAGACGGGGTTGCCTGGACTGTCTTATAAGCACGACTTCGGTCCGGCAAAATGCATATCAAGATACAGGGGTGGTTTTATTAGTCAATAAGTTAAGAGTCTCTATTGATACTTTTTTGCACGACTAAAATAATGGTTGCGTAAATGTAATAGAACACTACCTTGTTACGATTCGTCCGACATTATTTTTTTGCTTTGTAACATTTTCATACACCTGGTTTTCAACTGTTCTTTGTTTCTACTTATTATTTTATTTTATGATCGAATCTTTTCTACGACATTATTGTGTCAATGTACAATGGTTCTCGCCACCTCAAGCGTGATTTTCAAGTAATGTTACATCGTGCACGAAAAAAAGCAGGAAACTCTTTAAGTTGTTTGCCGGTTTCGATTTTTTTGCTCGATACAAAACTCTCACGACATGACAAACTGAGTTGTTGGTTACATAATAACGCGATCTTTGAACCCGCGACCCCTCGATTGTTTTGCTCAGCGCTGCGGGAAGCGAGTAATGAGGGCATATGCACATACAATTATTAGTGTCACAATCATTCGTGGGCTAGGGTGTGGCACACAAATGACGGGGCCCCCTCTCAGAGGGCCAAAGCATGCGCGTGTTCCGCGGATTTATTTCGGCTCATCGAAAATCTCAGCGACTGAAACGAGTGTGGTTACATAATAACGCGATCTTTGAACCCGCGACCCTCTCGATGTTTTGCTCACGCTGCGGGAAGCGAGTAATGATATGCATATCACTACATTATTACGTGTCACATCCATTCGTGGGCTAGGTTGGTACACCGTTTTAACTCCGTGAAAGATTTATGAGTTAAGTGAGTTTTGTTTTAAGATAGGACTACACATGAGAGTAGTTGTCAGAAATGCATTGATAGTAAAAGAAATTTACGTCTATTCTTGGTAGATGCAATACATGGGCCAATGCGTGCTTCTGGTCGTACCACGGCTCCCAATCAAGCTATACAAATACAGATTATCCGGGTCTCACGCTTTTGTTTGTTTATTGATCTTTCCGCACACTCAACGTCAGCTTTACTGGTTTTGGCATAGGCTGATGTGGTAGCTGTGTGGTAAAAGCACCCCCGCGCCGTGTCTATTGCGACTGCTTGCTCCGACCTTTCTAACTGTTAAAAATAACCAATTACAACAAGCTTACTACAACATCTGTTGAACAAGGTGTCTAAAAACAGTGTGTTGACTCAAAACGGACGCTTATTTCACTCCGTCATAATCTCTTTTTAATGACAAGTGTTCAACAAACGTTAAAGTTTTTTGTGGCTAGGCCCGGTCTAACGGTTTAATAATAAAAAGTTAACATTTTGGTACCATACCCTTGACCTGGTAATTTTTTATATTTCCAAATTAACATTATTCCCATTAATGTCAAAATATAAAAATCCTCGTCAATGACACTGAATAACCAAGTGGCGAACTACGCATTCCATGGGAACATTTTACAGGTGACTTGTGTAAACATATCCTAATCTAACGATGTTTTGTTGGACATTCCCCTATTCCTTTAAAAGGGTCACGGATCATGCTGAATCACGCGTCCATTTATTTTATACATGAATCTACTTATTTATAATGGCGATAAGTTTACTACTTTTACTACTCGCATGTTCCATGTCTTCTATTTCACATATGATATTAGATTTCTACCCTTATGATATTAGATTTTCTAGCCCCTTAGTATTAAATAATATTCATATTATAGATGAAAAAGTATTCTGTGTGTCTGTAACCGTTCAGAACGAAACGACGAATTGAGGACAGGACACAAGTAGATCTTTAAAATTATGTGTCAAAGGTTTGGGATCTCCCAAATTCCGTTTTGAGTTAATTAAGAATTATACAATTTCTATTAACTTCTCTAATCTTCAGTATCAGAACAACTCGTTTAATATTGAAATACCATTGTCCCCATACTAATACTGTTTTTTTTCTCTCTTTCAGGCACACTCGCTATGAAACTTTTTCGCCAAAATGATTCTATAGGCAAAACCGATTGATATTATCGCTTTCCACTCCTTGTGTACTCCAAAGCGGTAGTAGGAGTATTACTACAGCGGAAGAGTTAGTTTTGGTTCAACGCCCAATCTCAGAGAGAATAAGGGTTTTCCGATTGAAATAAAGCGTCTTGTGTTGCTAGCCCAGTAGTGAGGCAAGGTTAAACAGCAGGGTATGCCACACCAGGTATAACGACGACAGGCCCCGAGTAGCCGGTGAAATCGTAAAACTATTGTTCCAAATATCGCAATTTTTCAGAAGCTAATTGCCTCTTATAGTACAGCTGAAGTTAGCCTATCAAGTCCCAATAACCATTTTAGTTATCAATTTCCCAGGCGTTTATATACAAGCCGGTATACCTGTGGTCCTGACAGGGTTTAATCTACAGACAACGACATATGTTTAGGCAGTATGGTCGAACAATCGTGTTGGTATATAAGACTAAACAGTCTATACATAATTACAGTATATATTAGTGGGGAGAGACCGATGACGACGTGTTTGTTATTGTGTTTACTACTTCGAATGTGTATTTATAAATTAAATGGGTATGATCTTGACTTGTTTTAATGAGTTTTATAAGCTGTTAGAGGCAAGTACTAGATAAAGTATGGAAGAAGTCGTTAATTGCCGGGAATCCGTGACATTAAATGTTGTGAAGAATATCTCATCATGCATCGATCAGGCTATAAAGTTCCACTACTGGGGGAACACAGGCCTCCTCTCTTGTGAGAGGGGAGTGGGCCATGAATCCACCACGCGGGCCCAGTGCAGTTGGCGAGATGTCATATGTGCTTCGAATATGAATGTTCTAGGACAGGCCGGGTTTTTTTTTGTCCTCACGAGGTTTTCCTCCTTCATCACCGTTTTAAAGAGCAGTGGTGATGAAATTGACTGTTTTTATTATTTATGAGCTGTTAGAAGCAAGGGTAATAATAATGGAATGCAGGCGTTAATTTTTGGAAATACATGACATTAAATGTTGTGAAAAATATCTAGTTTTAATTCCGAAAAAAATACTATGACAATCAAATATACGTTGGATTGCATGGCATGTTTATCCGTTTCTAGCACGTGTGCATATCCATGTTTCCTATGCTGCATGGGCATATGCATGATTGCATAGGGTGCAAGTAGAAATTGGAAAACATTTTATAGTAAACGAAAAGATGATTTAAGTCTATCTTAATTTTATCGTTTGACACCTGTGCCGTATTTACTATTCACAAACATTTAACACGCTGTAAAACGAGTATTTTACAGTTCTTACTAGAGAAAAGAGGCTGTATTTAACTATAATTAAGGTAAGTTTTTGCAAAATACGCAAAATTTTACGGGTCGCGGGATTGGACTGGGACTGCAAGTCTGCAACGTAAAGGGCTATTAAAGGATCACCGTGGATTTAGTAGGCACAAGTCTGGCAGTTCTTGGGCAGTCCCTACCGTCGATACAATAAAAAAAAAGTAAGAATTGAAGAAATATGCAATCAAACTCATAGCAAATAATAAAAAAAAAAACAATTCTCTGAACCTTATAACAATAATTCGAGGTCAGCTCAACATGTAAATTCTTGCAATCTGTTAATTATCTCCTTTCAAAACATAAACAAAAAAAAACTACGCCTCATCAAATAATGTCATTCATTTTGTAAAAGAACAAATTCAAAAATGATGTCAATTATTTCGAATCAAAAATAATTTTATAAAAAGAACTGGTGTAGCAACAAGAATACTGCTCTACCTAAATAAACGTTAGTGTCGGTTTCAAAGGTCGGCCATGTTTAAGTGATTGTTCGCTAGCTTGCCTACGAGCTATTGTTACCACCAATTAAGTTTTTTGCGCGTCTATAAACGACTTGTGCTCATAATCAATGCTGAGTCTCCTATATCGTATTTTAGACTTGTTACATTTAAACTTATACCTACTTCGATTTTACAATTTTTGGTTTGTCAAAACAGAAAATCAAGTTTTGAAAAAATGTGATTAAAAAACGGATTTCTGTTGCTCATCAAAACTGCTTCTTCAAGGTAAAAAGATGTCTACCCGCTTTAATAGAACTTATAAAATTATAACTCACAGTTGGAAATTCTGATGACAAGATCAATTATCATGGTGGCCCAAACAATCTTGATACTTTACCAATTTTTCTCAACTAGAAACGTCAACTTCAGTTTCCATGAACTCATAACTATTTCTTACTCTTGTATCGTTGTAGTATTTCGTATCGATTTTGACATCTGTCAAATGTAACATGTGACGGTATTTTATACCCCCATCGAATCGTCCCCTCGGTGCGAGGAATCGATCTGCAATTATTTAAAATGAACTTTGTTGCAATGAAGTGCAGGACGAAAAGTTGATAGCTTCTTGTCGTAAGACTGGCTTTCTATTTGTTTGATTTTAGTATTGATAAGCTTATCATAAAGTTGATTAATTTCAGCTTGTTTATCTTTCACTCATTTTCTTGCCATTTCTCTAATATGTATAAATAAAAATATCCTGTGTCCTTTAAATGGCGTGTAAGTCATATGACTTTAGTTACGATAATATGACAATACGAGTTATTTCAGGTTCAACACAAATCAGAATGATATCAATAATGCTTAGTATTTTATTATTCACGCCATGAAATACAGTGTGTGCGCAAGTAAATAGCCCACTCGTTTACATAACGATTAACGTGGCACTACGTGTACTATAATGTTTACATTTATTATTACAACGGCTCCTAAATCTCGGATAAGCGCGCACTGGCCAGGGTTCGATGTACCGAGAAAAAAAATGTTTGTTGGAACATCCAAGATGAGTGTGAAAAAAAAAATCGAGTTATAATTTTTGAAACGGGCTTCTAGTTAATTGATTACGTTGGTTGAAAAAAATGTTTTATATATATTTTAGTTTTTTAATTTATGATTTCCGTTGGAGAAGGAAAAATGAGCTATCTTCACAAACTTGTTCTAATTAAAAAAAAAAAATTACGTACCTATGTGTCTCTTTTTTTACTTGAATTTAAAATAACTTTCAAACCTTTCAACTTTCTTACTTCATAATTGAAGGTTTAGCGTAGGTATTAAAAAAAAGACATTTATCGAACTTCAGACCTTCAGGTATTGTCACCAGCTTTTATCAATACGATTAGACTATCTGTTTTTGTTGTAAACAGCGCAAATGCATTGTTGTCACTCTTGCGTTGCACAGACAGATCGAGAATATTCGAATTTGTTTTTCGTTGCAATATTCGTTGTAATTGCTAAAGTTTGCAGGACTTCAGGATTTGTTACAATTAGAAATCGCAATGTTATTACATGCCGTAATAACGTGTGCAGTGCAGTGCATTGGTGAGTGCGATGCATGTTCAGCGGCCCTTCATAACAGTTCGTGTGGTCGGCGGGGCCCCGGCGCCATCGCGGCATGGTTCGCTCGTGGTTGCCGCTCGCTGCGTAACCTGCGTACGATGATAAACAAGTGACGTCCCCAGCTATTTTTTAAAACATGTTTGTGCCGATAGCGTGTTCGAACAATCGCGCTCGCCGAGGTCAACGCCTACGCGCGTATCTGAAAACCAATCTGAAGTCCGTTGAGAACGATACGCGTTCTTCGGTCGTTTAGACATTTCTCAAACTAAACTAGCTGTGTAGTCTTTGATTGGCCTCGTGGGCGATCGGAGGGCTCTCCCTTTATTGCGGCCGACTACTGCATCTAAATTAAGTTCCGTCGAATCTAATTTAAGTTACCGTGTCTGTGAACGCGCCTTGATTTATCCGAGTTTTTCTGTCACGAATGTTCCGAATCCGTGAACGCCTGCGACTTTTTCGTTCAATTATACATAACTTGAATTTAGAGAAACAACGCGAAACGTTTTACTACCTTGTTTTGCTACTAAATGAGGTAAACACTCAACCAATTTAGTTTGAAGTCGAAATGCAGGGAAAAACAAGCAGGAGTCAAATTGAAAAGACGTGTATAGAATCTGTTGTTTTTTATAGAAACTTGGAATAACAGAGGTGCAATATCGACTCGTTTTAGAAAGGTAGCGTCCGCGAAGCCAAAACAAATAAGATAAAGAAAATACGTTTTGAAGAAAAATATATGAAAACTACTTCTGTCCCCACGAAGCGCTTCCTGACCTTCGCAGTAAGGACAAACGACATGTATTGCGTCCATTTCCTTTTGAACAGGTCGGTGATATCTTTCCGTAATCTTCGACACAAACATTTTGTACGGAGACAAATAGCCCAGTGAAATGCGTAACGTTTTTCTCTGAGTGAGCGAGGAGAACCGTGGTTTAATGAATTGTTTTTTTGTTGTGACTATGCTTTATGAATTATTGGATTAACTTATTTAAAAAAAATAAACATCGGATATACAGACATAAACTGCCCTACACAACACATATGATTTAAACAATACGTTGTAAAGCATTGTGCGGAACTAACACACCACTAATGACGTAATAAATAACTGAATGGCCGACTCCGGACGACCGTCCCTTATACACAATCCAAGTCAATGAAATTCATCGAAGTCGAAATTCAAGTAGTGGTGGCAAGCGTGGCAGTGCCGCGCGACGTCTTTGGGTGCGTGGTGTCGAGCGCGGACGCCGCGCCCGGTAACATCGACAGAACTCGCGGGGTGACTGAGGCATTTTCCGAATGGGCATCGCCATTCGGAACGCTTTGTCGTCGTTATATGAGCGCACAGCAATGTATGTTAAAACGGTAGTGAAAGGGCGATACGCGTCGGCGACGCGACAAAGGGCCTGGTTAATGCGATCCGACGGTTCGGTAGCTCGGTACCGTTTTACGGGCTGCGTCCCGCCCTCAGCTGGGACGTTTTCAATTTGCCGCGGACTAAGCAGGAATTCTCCATTTATTCAATGTCCACTGCACAAAGGCTCGCGTATATCACAACACCAGCACTACCGACGTAATACCACATTTAAGTGGTTAATACGCGTGAACTTCGTAAGCCGAAACACCCTGGTAACGCGTATAAAAAAAAAAAAAAACATAAAAAAATATTATTTTATGGAAAGGCATACTCAGCTGTTGATACAATTACGGTGATTTATCGTTCGAGTACATTCCTTCCCTTGCGGAGATGAAAAAAAAAAAAGAGTAATTTTAATTCACGAACAAAAATCGTACTCGCGCCAAGATCAAAACTAGTTCTAATACAAATAGCGAGCAGAACCATCCTATTCAGTCGGGGGACAGCAAATAGCCATCTGATATGAATGTGGCCATTAATCTGTTGGAAACAAGTGACCGAAGATTCGGAATTGCGTGTTCGGGGCTGGGCGGTCATGGACCGTGGTATCACGCACCTACTAAATAAAGATGCGTACACGCTTATAAGCGTCCTATAAAGCTAACGGCGCCTGTTACAAGACTGTAACAAGGTATCGGTTCGGAAACTGGCTTCTATTTCTAGTAACAGGGACATTAAACTTGACTTGATTGGCTCCGAGCTTCGTCCATTTAATATTTACTTTACGTCCCTACACTTTTGTTTTTTCTCTCGGGTTGTTTTGTACAGTCCCAGCTCCGTACGCGTCTTGTATTGCTACGGCGTATTACGGTTACTTGCGGGTAATGGAGCGTGTTCATAAAAATGATGATGTTCGATTCTGAGTATCCGAAAACTAATGTTGGTTTTGGTTTTGTTTACAGGATATGTGATTCAACTTTCGAGATTGGGGTTCGTAAGCTTAACTTCCGTATTACAATAAAAATTCATATTTACTTTGACGGGTTTTAAGTATATATGAAAATTTTATATAAAATTAAACTCAATGCCACAACAAACAAAAATTCTGTTGAAAAAAACTTTATTATTATAACGCAATAAGTAGCGCATATTTCAGCCCATTCCTGAGTGGACGTGTCACTAGTGACGTCACCCCACCATTTGCTTCTTTATATAATCGCATTATCAGAGTAATTCCACAACGGTCAACGATACTTTCACAACGCTGAGGTGAAACGCATGGAAATCTAAATATAAGCGACTGTAGTTTTTCAAAACAAAGTGGGTAGGTAGATAGATTTAAACTTATGTCTGAGTTTTGAGACAACTGAATAATTTTAATGTATTGTTCTCGTTTTTATGGTAGCGATAACATTTTCTGTAAATCTCGTTTTATATTCAAGCAAAATCCTTTAATCGTTTGCAAACTTCTGGCCCCCCTAAGAACAGTTACTGTTACTCACAACTTTAAAAAACTACGTTTCTATAAACAGTACATTTTCTATTTTTATGAAAGAAAAAAATATTGACGCTGACTTAAAAGGCGCAAGATTTACAACACTTCAATCAACATGAACCTACTTTTTAATTCTATTCAAAAAATAGACAATTCTCGAAGTAACAGCTTTAAACGTGGAATGCTTTCACTAAAATAACTGGCGGACCTTCGCGCAGTGAATTTATTTGGCATTACAGCATACTTCGTCGGTATGGTTGGCAGAAAGGTTAGGTTGGCAGTATGTGTATGTTACTGTTTCATCTTGTAAATATGCCAGGTTGATTCTTGATGATGGTAGGGGCATGGATTACTGTGACAGTATTCCTCAAGTCGTTTACTGTGACATAATACGATTTTTGTTTATGCTTGCCTGACTTGAAGGGATTCATTTCTTTGTTGTTTGGGTATTCATTGACTGCGCCTGTTGGTCTAGTGGTAGTGACTGACTGCACTGTGTGATTATAATTCTATAAACTTTTTTAGGTACATAAGTCCTCTACACTACGCAAAAAATATTAATCAACTAACAACTTAGCAATGGCTGGCAAATTGCAAAAAACCGCAAGAAAGAAATTTTGAATTTCGCGTGCAGGCATTCCCCTTAAGTTATGGAAACCGCAATTTCTGAAATCCTTGTTCACACAGATGACTGCGAGTCCCTCAAGCAATAGACATTTCTCGTCAGGTCTAATAACCGTATTATATGAGACACTAGGGACATAGGTCACAGGTCATCGAGTATTTATACGAAATATATGAAGCAACCCTTTGCCCGGTCAGCCCAGCACCGTGGTTATTTTTGGCCGGTTTTGGTTTTTATTTGGGATTACTGTTGCTAACCGTATCTTGAATGGTTGTTAATGCGGTTGTGTGATGAATTTACAGACATTTTTTAGATCTGTTTTTAGAACGAACAAAGGAATTATCAAGATATTTTGAGGTTCGTTAATTACAAGAAGCGCTGATTTGGTCATATTAGTTTTTTTTGTTTTTTATTATAGCTTAATTAGTATTCCTTGAAGACCAAATTCTCTTCTCTAATCATCGATGATTGGCTTCTTGATGATTTACCAATTCTTTTAGGTTTAATTTGAGATTTTTTTCCATAAGTACATAATTTTTAAAGCACCGAATAAAACGCAGTTCATCACTATTATGAGAAAACGTATTTTTTAAAATTGGAAACAAACGACATATTCCATTTCAAATCTCAAAAGTATCGTTACCTAACTTACAAAAGTCGGACTTTGGTTTACAAGCAAACTAATCTGTCCCTTTCTCACGGCTGATTGATTCTTTTCTCTAACTCTAACGTCCAGAAATGCGTGGTGACTCCAAACAAGAGCATAATCACGGGTTAACCTCTTTAAAGAAGATTTATTAGATCGTGCGTGACATACATTATGACAGAAAACACTGGAATTCTGTCATCAAATGAACGAACGCAGAAGGGCCAGACGAGGACAAAGCGACCTATAGCCTGCATAGACGATAGAACATTCACAATGTCAGATTGACATTAGCTATCGAAAAAGCAACGTTCAGTCTGTCTAAATGTTAAGCGATGATAGGGACTATGAGCAGTTTATATGTAGTTGATCTATTAGGGAAGGGCTCATAATAAGAAATCCATAAAATGACGATGATTGGATGATTATTTGATCGTTACGGGGGGGGGGGGACGCACGGCAAGGATATGGTTATGTTTTGCGCGTCGATTTATGTATCGTTACTGTACGATTATTAATTCGAGTCAGTAAAATGACATTGTTCATTAAAGAAAATTGTACTAACTTGTATCAGTGATAGTTGCATTGTCATTTAATGACTGGAATAATAATGTACTTGATGTGAGAATTATTTTTAGTGAAACACATTTCATGGCTCAATAAAAATGAATGTGATTACGTTGATTCAAGTGATATGTAAATTTCGTCCACTGATAACAGTATAACTTATCTGCTCTTTCAAGCTATTTATCAACAAAACGTTTGTCTGGAATTTGATTAAAAATAGCTCGGTCATCCTTAATCAGCTAATCTTGCATCAAAGATCTCAAGAACGTTATATTCGTAACTGTTTGGATTATTGTATAGCTGGACTTGGATGGCTTCTCTGTCTATTCGGAGAGTAGAAGAAATGAGGGTTTTGGCTTGAATGGGACAACCTTTTTTTTTTTTATCGTTGTAAAATCATAAATGATTCCTCCGCCCGAGGCAGGGGAGAGAGACTGTCAGACTTTTGTATGACTAGAAATCCACGGCTGTCCTTCAATAGCCCTTTATGTTCACGGGGTCACGGTGGATGGTATAAGTCCCCGCGACCCGGTTTGGCTCTAAAAATGGGACAACTTATGAGGGGACAACTTAGTTAATTTAAAAAGTCTTGCTTAACATAGCCTTCTTAAGATCATCTCATCAATGCATAAAACCATTTCCCCCAATTTTATGGGGTCGGCTTCCAGTCGAACCAAGATACGCTGAACATTAGTATTCTTACATGGAGTCGACTGCCTATCGGACCATCCACAACCCATAACTGGTATGTAATACGGATCGCCCATGGCAGACTGGCAGTCAGACTTTAAAGCCTTAGGTAACGACTGTGTATAAGATCTAAAAATGAACAGCCGAATCAAGATCTACATATTTTTTACCTGTTATCACACAGTATTTGAATACGACATTTAACCCCCCTCTGGCCGCGGGTTCGGGTATAAACAGAATATAGTTGGACTCTTCTGTACTTTCTCTATCCGTAAGCAAAGTGCTTATCACATGCAGGATTTGTTGTTTTTGACGTGTCGACGTAAGTTGCGTGCTCAAGCCTCGTTAGTTCATACTATTATTAGTAGTTTACACCTAAATGTCGGGAAAACGGCATAATAACAATATATCATAATAGCATAATGAGAGATCTGGGGCTTAATTCAAAAAAAGTGCGTGAGTTTTTAGGTATGTTATGTGTTGAAAAATCGACTTTGTATGGAACTGGTCATTGATTCAGAAGTAAAAGAAAGATAAAAAAGGATTTTAAAAAGATAAGGGTTTTTTTAAGAAGTCTTCAGAACAAGAAACACACGATAAAAATGCCATTAGTCGTCTTTTAAAACTCTGACAAATATTATATTACCTTTTTACCTCAAATTCGCACTAGACGCAGGGTAACCCATATTAAAATACCCATTCACATCCTTTATCGTTAACCCTCCCGTGCGCAGTTATTAGGAAATAATTCCGAAGGTAAACGCCGCCGGTCAATAGGACCGATGCAATCATACGGGACGTGGTGAACGGCGGATGGTAATCCTAGTGACTAAGTGACTCGAGGGCGTAACGACTAAACGTGACGAGGTAATGTTTGTTTGACGGACGTTGACTTGACGTGCGTAATAGAATGACGGATGGCTTTTTATGTTTCAGTCCAGGTGGGGCAGTTGAAGGGTTGGGGGTAGGACAGTTAACTAGTACCCCCCTTTGTTTGATTTGGGGATTGATGAGGGAAAATCCGTATCCTTTTCGAACTCAGCCATTTACTTACTAACATTTTTTAATGTCCCGGGGCAGTCCAAATATTGAAGCTAAAACCCATTTCAAAATGTAGATCACTATGTAAGATGAAAGGGTCAAGAACCTCCATGGAACATGTATTTATATTGGCCTACCAGACACACCCCTCATTCCTTCCACTATTGACAACTTAAAAAAACATAGCAAGCAAA
Organism: Agrotis ipsilon; assembly: GCA_028554685.1. Classification (NCBI taxonomy): domain Eukaryota; kingdom Metazoa; phylum Arthropoda; class Insecta; order Lepidoptera; family Noctuidae; genus Agrotis; species Agrotis ipsilon. Next base: position 17,616,384 of record CM052967.1, read on the forward strand.
GTAACATAATAAAATAATAATCGCTACCTCCTAATTCAGTGACCCGTTCCACGTGGAGGCAATATGGAGGTATGAAAAAGAAACAGTTTTGACAGGCGTAGTACCATATAAGGAATGTAAAGAAACAGTGATTTAAATTCCAAACACGTATGCCTTACGGAAATATAAAATAGTGAGTCTTAGTAACAAGCCAAATTCCCTTGTTACTATCCCGTTATTGGTAAGCTGTAAAGCGATCTAACAAAAAATATTTAAAAAAATAATCAGAAACTGTTTCAAGGAAAATGTGAAATGAAAAAAAAAAATATTGTATTATTTCTAAGGAACATTTAAGAACTCGGGAGATTCTTTTAAAGCCATGCGTGTTTGACATTGACAGCTGTCCCAAAACATAACCGCCGCCATATTGGGGTTAGTCGCGCCTATAATTAAAAACCACCTAGACCCAATTACGAATGAAACGAATCTAATTAAGAAAAAAACTATAATTAAACCTACTATAATACAGTTACCAGATATGAAGATGGATAGTAAACACAATGGTTGGATAAAGGTGCCTGCTATTACTATCCTTTCATTGGTGTTGTTTTTTTAACCTTTTGGACTTTGTAAGACAAAATGATCTTTATTATCCAACGGCTATAAGGTTTATTGCTGCTACTTGACATGTCGTTAAATACAGTATCTTTAGCGTCAAGAAATAAGGCTGACATGATGTTGTTCCTGTCACACGTGACACTATCTATGAAAGGAGTTACTAGCTGTCAGCGGGTCGGTTGCCATGGCAAAGGTAGGTTAGTCTGAAACTGATTGATCAGCTTACGTTATCGTGATGGCGTTTGTTAAATAATCTAGTGACTTGCAGGTTTTTGTTCTATGTTTGTGTTTGCGCTTGTGTGGTTTAGGGGGGTCGAGTAACTTAAGTTGTAGGTTCTTATTTTATGTGCTTTGGACATAAACGTAAATTTTAATAACGTCATATTAAGTTAGCTGCTCTGTTAAACTTGTTATATTGAACCAGCCCTTAAATGCTCCCACGCTGGGACCGCTAAGGTGCCTCTCTGAGGAGTGGAGTGTAAAGCCTTAACGGGGGCGAGCCTTATGGGTTGGAGATGTTACGGCGCGTCGGGTAAAAATTAGAAAAATGTAGTACTTCGAAGTTTTACCCGACTGCACAAGCAGGGTTATGTTTTTTAGGTTAAGGCTACTGGCGGGTTTTCTCATGATTTTTTGGCCCTTCGTTGTTTTTGGAAGCGGTAGTTTGATGGAATAAATTCAAAATAAATGCGCCGGCTGTGTATGCCTCTGAGGCCTTACTCTATCAAGGCCTGCATTCATGGGTCAATAAAAACGGGTGCGCCGAGGCGACCAATCTTGGCGCATTTTACATTACATTTCACGAAAATTCAACAGGAATTACAGGAAAGAAGTGTCGACAAAGTCTGAACGCAATCGGCAAATTCAACGAAAGCTCGAAAATCTACAAACTACATCAAAATGCTTTAGCTAAAAAGCATCAACATTATGTGGTCCACCGATAAACGCGCCCGCCGACCCACTGTCACTGCCACCACAGAACGACCACACACGCTTG